>JABCKO010008047.1:0-20147 GCA_018855915.1 Tephrocybe sp. NHM501043
AACCCCAGACCAGGCTTCCCACGCGGAAGAGATGCCGGACTTTGAGAAACGCCGTGAAACGTCATCCTTCCCCCTCCAACCCTAACCTCCATCCTCAGCTCCCAGCCACACCCCATCCTACTCCCACCCACACTCACCTACTGTGCCCCTCACGATGCCGCTGCTCCCCGCCCTTGCTTGAGGCCCACGCGGCGTCACGTGCTCGCAGTTCGGCGCATGCACAGACACAGGCGGTGCGTCAACGCGCGCGCCTATGTTGAGTGGGTCGCTGCCGCTGCTCCAATTTTGGGTGGGTGCGGGGCCGAGAGCACGAGAAGAAGAAGACACGCCATTGATCGCCGGCGTCGGTTTCTAGAATGATGGCGTGGGCCGAATCAGACGTCTAATGTAGTTCATCGTACGCCATTCCACCTGCAATTGGGGGAAGGGGTGGAGGGAGAACGAAGGCCCGCCTCTGGTGGTGGATTCTCACTCTTCGCTGCAGCACCGCCAGGTGGTCCACCCCATGAAGCCTTCCTGAGGTGCGAGACGGTTTTGCTCCCGCTTACGCTGACGAGGATCCACGTTCGTATGGAAGAACAGGAGCAGCGGGAACTTCTATCCATCACACACACATGCCGACACCTTGACCTCTGGTGGAGCAGTGTATCCGGGCACTGCCCCAGGCGCGATCACGTGATTCTTACCCGTGGATAACCACATTCCATGTTTGTAGAGGAACATGCTACTACCGCTGCATCTCCATGTGAGTACAGCTGGAGGCTCTCGGCAACCACGAGGAGACATTCCGCACGTCTTCACTGGAAAGACCGGCGCCGTCAAAGATCATTATGTGGAAGGGCGCGAAGACTCGCTTCGCCTGCCTGTATCGGTTGCTATACCTGCTAGGAGCCGCGGTCCAAACCACCACTACCCTACCCCACCAACGTCAGCAAGTTCGCGGCATCAGCCAGACGAAGAATCCTATGGGAGTCGACGGCCATCGCAGCCCCAGGCATCGAATGTGGAGATGTATGAAATGACGAGGTCGCATGTTTGTTGTGCAGTATCCCCATATGGAGGTGTACCTATACGTCCACCAGCGGCCCCGGGACAGCGCCCGAAATAGGTGGTGCACTGTGGGGAGAAATAACAGTCAATATACTCCATACCTCGGATTCTTCTATTCGCAGAGATTACGAATTATGTATCATCCACAGAACCAGAGCATGTATCCATTCTTGAGCTGTGGATAATGGAGGGCTTTTCACAGCTTTACTTGGCTTCACTGCTCCGCCACAGGGTTTTTTCCTTATGCCCCAGGGCATGCAGGACGTGCTGAGGCGTACATGGGGCGTACATGGGGTGTACATGGGGCATCAAGGGACCTGCCAGGGACCTGACATGGGCGTGAAGGGGTGTGAAGGGGGTGTGGAGGGGCGTACATCTGGGACGTGCTTGACAAAAGACTACAACCTCCTAGTGATATACAAGTCCATAAAGCATTGAGTCTCGAATAAAAACTGGGAGTAATGCATCTGAAAAGGTTAAGCAGAGTAATGGGGTAGCGACAGAGTAAATGGCGAAGCTTCAAAACACTGAGGAGCGATACAATTCAAACTGAATTGATCCTGACATCAGAAATTCCATAGAATTCTGAAGTTAGCCAGTTCTTATGGTTGGCGTGCGTGTTTGAACGATATTTAAAGTTCGTTCTGACCAGATGGAGTGGGTGACTTCCCATAAGATTTTGGAACGAATCTAGGAATTTCTAAATTTTCACACATTCATCTGCCGAGATGCCGATGGCTCCATTAGGTCAAGTTTGATGTGAAGTGAGGTGAAATATCCTACTCAGATTTTGTTGTCATCAAGGATTTGCAGAAGCCTCCCAACCCTTGGGCCTCTGTAGACACAAAATTCGCTTTCAAAAAAGATCTATATGATGTAATCTCTTTCTTTGAGACTCCGGCGGCCCATTCAGCATAATGCTCCTCTTTTTTTCTCAGCCTATGTACATAGATTTAGAAACATATGTCTTACGGTTTGACAAAATCTAGAACAGATGATCTCCAGGGCAATTTGGATGGACCTGATACATTTAGAAATTCCTAGATTCGTTCCAAATCCTTACGAGAAGTCGCCCAGTTGCGATGATATCAACTTGCCGATCAAGAACCCAGTGAAGTACCCAAAAACTCTACATATCACCCGCTCTAGTCACTCAATCCCATATCAATTGAAACTCTACAGGTACTCACAGAGGTGATGTAACTACAGAAGCACCAGAGTACCCTGTGTGAACATTTACAATTGGGACGTGCATCTCAAAGGTGAGGCCAAGACTGGGGCGTGCCAAAATTAAGTTAGGGTGTGCCAGGGGTGTGAAAGCTCAATGTTGGTGTGTGAAAAGTTAGCTCTTCCTATCCCGTCCCTGGCACGGCTTTTTCTAGTGGCCCAACAAACTTTATCTTGTGCCAGCATACATGAGCGTGTGTCCCAGCCGTCATCGCCATATACCCATGCCCTCTCTCCATAACTTGAATTTTATTACTGTTTACTTTCCCGACAGCGTTGTGTTCAAAGCAATATTCTTGGGTATGTCAAGGAAGAGGTCTGCCTTGCATGGTTCTCAACGGTTCATTCAGGAGCAGTTGGATCTTTGCTCTCTTACGTTGCCTTCCGCCTCGTTACCGTTGCTTATGACGAAGGAAACGTGACTGGTACTATGCTAGCGGAAGATGTTGGCTGTGAATCAAGCTATGCCACAGACCTCTAGAGGTACCCTGACTCTAGGTGGGTATTGATTTCACTGTCTAGCTATGACGATACTAAAAGCGTGAAGCTTGTGGCTGGCTCTTCTATTGGAAGTACTGGTGGCTTAGTGAGAAGCAGTTCATGAGGCGAGATGGCCTCTGACGTGCCGCTTTGAGTCTGAAGTTGGGAGTTGACAATGAGTCTCAATGGAGGCATCCATCTCCGCTGGTGTTGAACGTCACAGGATCTGTAAGACCATGGATGATGGCAGAGGCAAGTTGAGGTATTGACTGATTAAAATTCTAATTTTGCCAGGAATTGATTTTGACTCTACCTACAACGCATTGGTGATCATCACTCAACAGTCATACACTAGAAAGTTTTAATATTCATGCTCGTGATACAATCTATACAGCTTCCCCAGTAGATCATAGCAAAGCTCTAGGCCCTCACACTGGGCCGGCCCAGCTTTGCCTGGCTCAACAAGGGGCTCGGGTCATCTGGCTGCGGGCTCAAAAGCGTGACTTTACAAATCACTAGGATCTATTGACATGTTAGCTGTCGATGTTTTTTTTTTTGGCCACGAAACAATGAGAGATACGCAACTATGCGGTTGTTTATTTCTGGAAGCATCGTCAACGGAAATTCTGTGATCTTTGCCCGAAAATAGGCTGACGTGAGCATCTCATTTTTATCACAAACATCAGAAATTTACATCAGAATGGGGAATACAGGAAAGGTTGTCCATCAGGACTGGGTGAGGAACTGTTTTGACCCTGTTTTGAATGTGAAACTTTTGAGTCTCCATAACCCTGCTTGTGAGGCGTTTTTCACGGCGTTAAAAATTGTGAAAAATACATTATTTAGGCATCTATTGTCTGAGCCGTAGGAGGATGCTATGGACATGAGATAGGCCTTCTAGATACTTGAAGATTCTGGATTTATATAAATCCACTCGGGCTCCCGGATGAGGCTGCTGACTTATTAGCAGCCTCGTGGACCTTCCCACCAACTGTTCGTGAAACACTTTTGCCACCGCTGAATAGGTTTGACTAGCCTGGGTGGATGTGAACATGGTGGGAGTGATGGCAGAAAGATGGATGTGGCTTTGTGATCTCCATCATCAAACCCGCTAGTATAGTAATCATAGAGCTTTACACATTCTACAATGGTCTTGGGGGTCAGAGCATTTTTTTCATGCCTTGAGAGGTCCGTCAACGTCTCTTTTATTTTCAGGTTTTTTTCACAATAATTCACATGACAATCTTAGAGGTCGAATGTTTTTTACGTTAAAAAGATGTTAAAAATGTGTGAAAACCCCACTTTTTTTAAGAATCCGATTTCTCACTCAGCCCTATTATCGATGTAATCTGGGAATCTGAACTCAATTTGCTGTGAATGGGAGTTTGTATTCCGGAAATGATCAACTGAAGATCAGCCTTGTGACCAAGGAGTTGGATTGAAACCTGGTCTGGACATTACACGAGCTTGGAAGGCTGTGGATTCAATCGAGACTTTACCGCGTTCAGCACAAACCCGCTACAATATCAGATTCCCAAATTTAAAGCGCGTATTAGGGACGCAGAGCAGAGCAAGAAGAACACCTAGCTACCTTGCAAATGCGACGTGATTAGAATTCTTAAACGTCGTTGGATTCGACAGACCACACCAGGGTCCATCCAGGTTCTACAATTTGATGCGCCTGTGCATTTTAGTAAGGTTTCTTGGTATTCCTGCCTTAAGCTTTACCTCTTCCTCTAGAGGATCTGTTTCTTCTCCCGCCACCCGAGATCAGTTGTGGGCATCATTTGCATCATCATGGACGTTCTTAATCATTCATCTCTTCCATCATTGCTGTAGCATCGCTGGCTCCGTCTGAAGCTAAATGATCCACCATCTTCTGCTCATCTTGATCCTGATGCAATTCAGCTTTGGCTTGTATTTTAAACGACAGCAGCCTGTAGGGCTCACGTAGGCAATATCTTCTCCCTCCTCCTTCACAGGTGATGCAGGACATCCCACCCGTTCTTTCAGCCTCTGGAAATGAATCTCTTCCTTGGGAAACAAAATTCTTTGATACCACAGCTTTTCTTGGCCTTGCCATGAATGCAGCAGTTCTAGCACCTGCTGTCTGGTCGCCACGCATTCAACGGAGGAGCGGATGGTACACTCTAGTCATTTCATGGATCATCTACTCCGCGTCACTCATTTTGACGATTGGACATCAAATTGGCCCCGAACCGCCAGCCGGTTTGTGTTTAGCGCAGGCCGCCATATTGTACGCTGCACCAATCTTGTGAGTAAAGTCGCGGAGTCAGGACACTCATCCATATCTCTTATGAGTTAACTAGGTGTGCCTTTGCACACACCGCATTGGTCATTGATGTAAGTTTCCTTTTACTCTCCGATTCTTGAGGTCAATTAATCGTTAACAGTATTACCTCCTTGCCTCGGCCCTCACATTTGGGAAGAAACCTCCTAGTATTTGGGTATCACGAATAGTAAGCTCACGTGGATGGACACGGATTGTCGCTGACTACCCGGCAGCTTCTAGCATCTCCCTGGATTGCGTTTGGTCTGGTAACCTATACCGTACTTCTGGTGACCACATCTTCCTTCTTGTTTGTTGATCTGGCACTCACAGCCCGGCCGTCCTCCAAAGTTCATCGTCGATCCATCCAAGGTGAAACGCAGCCCTGATCATCTTTACTGCGTCTTTACTCCCCCGTACGTGGCTCAATCGAATTCGGTGTGGTTTGAAAGGCCGCCAATTTCTTACGAGTTCCATCTCATAGGTGGATAGTCTGCTCGATTCTCATGCTTATTTGCGCTGCTGTCGTCATCTCAATCGAAGGTGAATTGAACACGTCTCGTACTACTCGAAAACCAGGCAGCTTATATATAATATACACAGTATACACACTACGTCTCCTTTATCGTCACTGGGGTGCCTTTAGGAAGTCAAGCTTGGAATGCGTGCATCTGTCGTTGTCAATGTTCCTTCGTCTGCTGTCTTTCACTGCCATCGGGATCATCGCTGCAGTGTACGTCGCTTAATCGAAATACGTGATTTATTTACCAACACATAGCAATCCTAGGATGGCCCTGGTCGTAATCGTCTTCTCGGGTGGCGCAACGTCAGCATGGCGCCTGAGTTTGCCTTTCAGTGCGGAACTTTTGTGTCATTCCCACGGCCAATTACTCATGCATTTCACAGTTCCGTTACTTGCTGCGCTGGTTTTTGGAACGCAAAGGGTGGGCATGGTCATCTCCAAAAGGACAAGGACGAGAAATGGCTAACCAAGTGCCCAAAGGAAATTACCATGGGATGGATGTTCTGGAAACATACCCCACCCGCTGAGGATGATCAGTCTGCAGATGAAGATGACGCAGAAACGCTCAAAGATTATTGCATTCGAAGAAAGTCTATACTTTGATTATCGGATACCACTGACACTCTTTGAGCGTCCACTACTATTGGATTAGCCTCTGAGTGTGATTGCGGCCGACAGAGATTCCTTTCTTTATAAATAAATTTGACATTACTTGTGGGCAGCGTCAGTGTTAACCTTTTTTCATATCTTGCAAATATCGATGCACAAAGTGTTTCTCGATGAGTAGCATTCTGCGTGCTACCGATTGTAAGGCGATTTTTCACCCCAGAAGATAATGATTCAGTCAAAGGAAATAGCCATACATTTCAGAGTGCCATAGGGTACATCATTGCTAAGTATATGATAATCCCAGAATGACTTTGATCTCCCATCGCCGATCGGGCCCTCTCGACCCTAGGCTCGACGTCGGCGTCAATCAGATCCTAGGAATTCGAACAGTGGCGGGATCTCATGATGCGACGAGCCCGCCTTCGCGGGAGAAGTTCAGTCGGAGTACTGCGAATTCAGAGGCATAGCATGGTTGGGTCACCACCATATCTACATAGTCGGCGCCAGGCACCAGCAATGCCGGAGATTTTCTCTTGCGCCAGTCAGGTCATACTGTTGCTCGTTGCAAGCTTGATTGGTAGACTCTAAATGGTTGGGGATGGTTGGAATCACCTCGTTTAAGAATGAAATCGATGAGAGCGGAGTTGCTTAAAAAGATTTGAGCTGATTGTTCCGTGTATCGAAAGTGATCAATTTAAAGGCTAGGACATCGATATCACTATTGAGAGCCGTTCCCGACGACCTTGTAATTTCAACTTTTGATGACGCCGATTCATAACTTTGTGGTAGAGTAACGTTGAGAAGGCAAGGGTAGCGGTCACTAGGTCATACAATTACCATAAGGACGAACGCTTCATTCCTGACGAAGGCCAACTTGCCTCCGCTGATCTACCAGAGGAATCAATCAACGACAGAGCCAGCGAGTGAGGAATGGTGTTGGTCCGACGTGAATGCCGTAAAAGTGTCTAGGCTAGATCCTAGAGTCCAATATGTGTGGCGAGAGGGGCACCGCGGGATGCCGCGTTATGATCATGAATTTGAGATAACACCCGATAAACGGAGGAAAATTGGGCGCTAGAGCCCCTCAAAGGAGCACTAGCTGTTAAAATTCGTAAAAGGCTGACGCCTACGTTGGCGAGACTCGGAGGATTATGGAGAGCATGCACTGGGGCGGCTTCGGGTAAGGACCGCACGAGGAGGTGTTACCCGTCGAGCTATTGTGGTGGTGTTCGGAGGGAGGAGGTCGGTTGTACACGCGATCGAGCTGGCAGGTGGACTTGAGAGTGACTTTCACGGTGCGGACCAAGTAAGGTTGCTTAGGTTATGTGCCATTTTCCTCTTGAATCCGAACATGCGCCCATTTCTTCCTCGCGCCCACTTCCTCCTCTCGCCACCATCCTCCTGCACGGCCCTGCGCCATCAATGCGATGAAAACGATAAGATGAAGATTAGATACGGACTAGGAATGGCATCACCGCCGGTTTGGCACGTGGGGTGTTCCCTTTGTTCCAGACTTGGGGACAGGATCGACTCGGACGACTCAAGTCAACGACGCGTCCCGCTTTCCTTTCTCGCTTCTTCTGCCTTTCTCTTACATACACCCGTCCTTGAATTCTGTATTTCGTTCAATCTAAAGGACTTGGACTTCTTTTATTCGTTCTTTCAGCCTTGGCAAATTTGGATTCAGATTTGGAATTGAATTCTCTTTTCTCGTGAACTGAGTGCCGTGGACCTCAGAGGAGACTGAGCGCTCTTCTGTGAGTCCTTTGTTCCGTGCCCTGATTGAGGAAATCGCCATTGACGGACTGCTCATTGTATGTACGGATCTCCAGCCTGATGCCCCCAATACGACACCACGGTGAACCTGTGCCTGAGAGCACAGGGGATGCCTTTGACGACGAAGACGGTACGTGTCAACCCAACTCAGCGTATAAACCACACTGACATCAACCAGACATGCCTCCACTCGTCGAGCAGCCACCCACGCTCATGACCTATACCTTTTTCGCCGAGATGACACCCCAGTCATTCTCTTCCTTCTCTCCCTCGTCCCCCTCGTTCTCGCAACCCCACACGCAGGCAGACCTCGCGCTCGTGCCGTACGAACTCAAAGACCAGGCTCACCCCTTCCAACACGCGGAAGAGACGCTGGACTTCGAGTATCCCAAACGCTCGTCGCATGGGAAGCGCCGCGACGAGTCGTACATCCCCCGCCCACCGAACGCGTTCATCCTCTTCAGGTCGTCGTTCATTCGCGACCAGCAGGTGCCCGGCAAGGTCGAGGGGAGCCATAGTAATTTGTCCAAGATTGCTGGTACGTTCTTCCTCCTCTGTTGCCTTCGACCACTGCTCGTTGGCGTTTTGTCTTTTTGGCTTTCGCTTTCAGCCTCGCCTACGTATACCCCCACCTACCCCCATTCGTGTCCGCATCATGGTCTCGGCCTCGGTGTCCGGGCTTTATCCTTCCCATACCTGTCGGGCTTGCCCTGGCGCTTAATTTAGCTTGTTTCTTCTTTTTCTTTTCTTTCTCTCTCCCATCATACAGCGTTCCTCTTCCCCTGCTCCCCACTCTCCTCCTTACAATGCTCACCCTCCCACCCTATAGGAATGGTCTGGAAATCCCTCCCGCAGACTGAGCGCGACGAATGGGAGGTCAAAGCCCAGCACGCCCTACTCGAGCACCGGCGGCGCTACCCCGACTGGCGCTTCCGCCCTGGCGCGAACGCCGCAGCGAGCGCGAAAGGTAGCAGGGGAAAATTGAAGCTCAAGGACGCGAGAAAGAGGGAAGGGGTGAAGGATCCGCCTGATAAGGGTAAGGGAGAGGGGTCGAGTCGCGGGGTGGAGAGGAGGAGGAGGCAGTCGACGAAGGGGAAGACAAGGCAGGAGGAGGAGGAGGAGGAGGACAGGGAGGTCGGTGATCATGAGGAGGAGGAAGACCACGACGCGGAGGGGGACGACGACTCCGAGTATGAAGACGCCCCCGCCAAAGGTAAAGGCAAGGCCAAAGCCAGAGCCAAAGCCAGAGCTAGACCCCGCGCCGCCCAAACCACCACCGGTACGCGCACAGGGAAGCGGAATCACGGCCGGCGTCTGGATTTCTCCCTCCACGAGCACGAGCACTCGCCGCCTAGCGTGGTAGTTCCGAAGTCCAAGGAGGCCGAGCACGCGCGGCTCGCGAAGATTGCGGAGATGCTGAGGGAGGGGACGAAGGGCCTCGAACTCGAGGCTGCGATGGACCGCTGGGCAGCTGCTGGCTCCGGGGCCCAGGCGCGCTCGCAGCCTGAGAACATCGCTCGACTCGACGACAGGCTGGTCGATGGAGGGACGGAGAAGGGGCGCCCGCGGCCACCCCCACCGCTCATCATCACCCCCGCCCCTGCTGCATACACCGACTCGACGATACCCCCAACCCCAACTCCACCCTCAGCCCCCAGCCCCACCACGTCCTACTCCCACCTTCTGCCCAGCCCCACCTCCATACCCGCCGCGTTCTTATCCTCACCCACACTCGCCCCTTCGCCCCTCGCGACGCCGCCGCTCTCCCCTGCGCTCTCGCCCCCCCGCGGCGTCAAGCGCTCGCTGTCGGCGCCTGCGCCGGATGAGCGGCACAGGCTCGAGCGGGGCGCGCTCGCGCGCGTGCCTGTGTCGAGTGGGTCGCTACCGCTGCCGCAATTTTGGTCGGTGGGGAGTGTGGATGGGGAGGGGCGAGAGCACGGGAAGAAGAAGACACGGCATCGATCGTCGGCGTCGGTTTCTGGACCGATGGCGTGGACGGGGTCGGGATCGCTTCATCACACTCATCCATCCACCTCTGGATACGCCGGCCCCGTCGATACCCGTTATATGGAAGGACGAGGAGAGGAATACGTGGTTTCACCTGTATCGGCTGCTACACCTGCGGAAAGCCTCAGTCTGAACTACTACTTCCCTCCCCCGCCAACGTCAGCACCAAGCTCATGGCATCAACCCGACGGAGCATCCTATGGGAGCTGGTGGCCATCGCAGCCCCAGGCACCGAATGTGGAGATGTATGAACCGATGAGGGAGGGCTCGTTCGAGTCGTATGACGTGCAGTACCCGGATGCGGAGGGGTATCCATCTGTCAGCACCAGCGCTGCTAACCCCGCGGCCGTTGTTACCACGGCAGGGGAAGCACTCGGGGTGAGTGAGGCGCCGTACAGAAAGATGACAAAGCGATATCTGGAGCAGTTCCCTTACGCGCCTGCTGAGGAGGGGGAGGCACGGTCCATGCCTCCCCAGAGCCAAGAACCGTACTCCCATCCACAGGAATCGCAGCAGCAGCAGGCATACGCCAGCACATCCACCCCAGACTCCTCCCCCATCCACACCCGCGAAATACGCATCAGGGTCCAAGCCCAAGCGCAGGATACAAGTGCGGGCGGGGTGTTCCATCCTCTCCCGCCGTCGTCGTTCTCTAGCTTGACGGGGTGGGACGGGAGTCGGAGGGTTATGGGCGCTTCCGAATCTGATTTGCCGCGGGGTGGTGGTGGAGCTGCAGATGATTGTGTTGTGGCACCCGGTGGTGTTGGTGGTTCAATGCAAGGGGCAAGCGGAGCAGGGGAGACGCGGGGTGTGGTGCTGTGGGATGGATACGGATGGGGATCGCTGCAAAGTGTTGGGATTGGAGTTGGAGGTGATGGTGATAGTAGCGGTGGATGGAACGGTGTGGATGGAGGTGGCGGCGGGGAGGTGGCGAGGTAGGCGGATGATGGAGATGATGAAGACGAACGATATGTAAGACACGGCTGCGCAGCGACTGCGATACGATGACACGGCTACGACGACAATGACGACGACACTACACCAACGCCTCTCATGGCAAGTTACTGCTATCGAACCAATCAAAATAAACACCGCGATGGTTTGTATATATTCTATAACAATTGCGTGCTCGAACTCGAAATTGGCTTTGGGCTCGCATGACTTTCTTGTACCCTATTCTCTGTTTCCTGCTCCACTCCCCATCCTCAGGTTTCGTTTTGCTCTCTTTCTTGGATACACACTCGAACCCACCGCTTACCAAGCATGCCCTGCTTCACACAGAACTTCTGTTATCAATTACCACCTTTACCGCCTCCCGATTGTTTTTATGTACTTTTTTGACTTACGGATACCTCCCTCGTTCCCGCCTCTCCCGTTTTCTCCCCATTGCTGACCCTCTCTTTGACCCTAGATTTTTCCTTCGTTTGCATTTGTACATACACTCATCACTCATGTTGCATCCCATCTTAGTCCTTTGCATTAGGACGGAACTTCTCCTTAGCATCTGTACCATATATCCATCGGTTCATGCGATCTCTGAGTACTTGGCCCCGACGCCCATCTGAATATTAGCCTCAAATCATGCCTCGTATCCCTTCGTACATCGGAAGTTTGAGTGTATGGTATTTATGCTATTTGCTATCATCTCTTGAATTGCTCACATCATGCCTGTGAAATGGTGCTTGGGGCTACAGCCCGTCGCATCACATATCGTCCCAAGGAAGCTAAAGTTACAGAAGGAATGAAGAAACTAACACGGAAATGTCAATAGCATAGTAATGTGCCCTCACTCACATGAATCCAGTAGTGTTTCAGCCATAGGCGCCGAAGGCTTCAAAAAGACATGTTCTACAATATGTACCGTTGTCCTCCAGGGGTCACGTCTACTTCACGAGTCATCTAGCCATTTTAAGCTGATGAGGTCCTTCGATGGTTGGCCATATTCGCGTCTGTCACACTTCACTATTTTCAGCTTCTTATACATGTACGACGCATCTTTAGTCTTGAAAATGAATAGCTTTCCTCCCCTTATGTTATTTCCCCATTCTGAGAAGATTCGTCTTTTTTCAAGGTTTCAGGCTACCATTGGTACAACATAAGTAATACTATGTTGCTCTTCGAAAATTGCAGACGGACCTATCCTGCGTGTAGTAAATGCAGGAGGAAGAAGAGTGCCTTATTAGATGGAAGTTGTCGACGTCACTGAGTTTGAATTATGTCATGGCTGGGATTGCGGAGGTTTCAAACTATTCGAGTATAGTGATCGCCACAATACACACGTATGGTGTATTATAACGCGTCGATATGTAGGGCTTCGGAACCATACGGCGTTGGGCAGTGTGGATCATCGCATCTTCATTTTTTTTTCATAGATTCAGAAGATATATACTTATGTACTCATGTTCCAGGAAAATATTAAAGTATGATCAGGCAGGCACGGGGCGCATGGCCTCAGAAAAGTACACATTGTATTGACTTTTTGTGGTTTTTTTTTTTTTTTGAATTGGGACCATGCCTACACCTCTCCACCACATATACATCACCTCCAAGAATAGATGATGCATAAAGAACTACTCATATAACACAGGTTCGGACCTATCCCATAGGCGGAAGAAGTCAGCGATGCTGTGTCACAAGGTTCCAGGACCTCGGACACAGTCAGAAAGTCATGCCCTATTGAAATCCGATTGGCTGAATTGGACCTGACGGTCCAAAAGGAAATGCCCGGTGACATCTCTCACATACGGTTGCCGAGCATGTCTACTTTTCGCAAATGAAGTGCTGATGGACAGGCAAATCAGCTATTTTTGGGAGGTGGTCGGGGCATCTGGGACCCTGTTACAGTAGATATCATTATTGTTGTGACCTGACCAGAAGATATATGTATATATGTAGATATCATATGATAAGATCATTGTTGCATGGGCAATCCACTATTGTCATCATGAGTATTAGGCAAATTCCTCACAGTCGAGATGGGAGATTAACTCCACGACTAGCGAGGCAAAAATAAAATATAATTTTTCGAGTAATGAGATCATTGTTGCATGGCATGTGTGGCGTCATCAATCACAGTACACACCGCACCCAAAGCACATTCTCATTAATTGAGGTGTACAAAAAACATAAAAGTTTTTAATAAAGCCTATGTAGTGCAATGCAGAGCTTAAACGGCACAATGTGTCTGTTTGGTTCCCAGGCTCACACGTGAGTCACTAGATGTTCCTTTCAATATAATTATCTTGCTAATCATATCTTACAACAGGGGCACAAAGCCCTCTTACTATTGGAACAGGGGTCAAAGGCAATCACACAAATAGCCCAACAGCATCTTGATGTCTGTGAAGACAATTGGGTAGGAAACCAACTTGCGTTACAAACCCTCACCCTAGAGCATTCACCTCCAAGTCCAAGCCAAGTACAAGGGGGACCTGAGAGCACCACTCAGAAGTCAGATCACCGTTGAGGGTGCGTGGAACCCAATTCCATCTTGAATGATGAGACGTGAGGTGGGGCATGAGCTTATTTCAATAGGAAATATTTCTATCTATGATGTACTACATATGCCAAATCAGTAAAGCAACTATGGACATTAATATACAATTGTGGACAATCAAACACAACAAGTTGGCTATCTTTCCTGGGAATTTTTTTGAGGAAAATCTGACCTCATATTTGGATTCTACATGTCCAGAAATGCTCAAAAATGCATGCATTTATTTCTTCCTATGGGTTTTCAAGGTGGGCAAAATTTTAGGACAAAATTTTATATTTTATATAGGTGAATTCTAATTAAGGGACAGCCTCAATGGACATCATTGCGAGTTGGGAAACCTGATGATGAGCCTTTTGATGATGAACAGCCTATACGGCAGCCTTGCCAGTCAACCCCTTTTGATAAGTGCTCACAAAATGCCAGGAACGGTTAATAAAGCATCAAATAACCTCTGGCAGGCAGCTATTCAAGTAATGCTCTGCCAGTTCTTTTGCCTCTGTAAAGCTGTTCTTGACATGCTCCCTGTAGCAATGCTTTGCCCAACTCCAATACTAGAATATGTTAGCTGCATCTAAATAGAAAATCAAGGTAATTTGTGCACCATTTCAATCGGTTTCGACTTGCAGTGGAATTTTGGCAGGAAGATACAAAGATGGCCTGCTTCTTTGATGCAGGCCTCAAGCATGGATTCCTGGTTCTTGAAGTCATCCTGTTGGCTCAGTAAGCATGCCCTACAGCAAGAGGTGCTGTCAGGAGAGCAAACAAGAGCACATTTGGTATGGAGTCTGGACACATTGAACCCACGCTCCTCAAGGACATGTTTGAGTCCTTTCGGCTGCCCATTCTCAAGAGTCACGCATTGAAGATTGCCTCAATGTTTGGTACATGGGTTATATTGAGGGATAATGGTATTGTGCTGGATCCGTTGCTTCTCACCATCAGATTTGTTCATTTCAAAGGCTTTGAGTGCATCAGGAGGCAACGATCCATGAGCTGATTGATCAAAGATGAAAAACCCACAGCATCTCAGGCGTTGCTTTTCAAATACATTACAGATGAGATTGTGGCATTGACATTGAGGGCTTGAGCAGGTAAATCAGGGTTCTTGGTGTGATTGTGAAGTCCAGCAGTGTTTTAAGCATGCTTTGCAGAGCGTCTGTGCACCATTTTGCTGCAGGAGATGGGGGCACACGGTTTTTTTGTTGATTTATGTTGATTTTTTTCGGGATTGATATCAGACTTTATAACATATTCTCTTATTATGATAATGCTTTAAAACTCAAAAGCTTTCATTTCTGTAATTTCACGGAATATTTGAGATTTTTTTGGCAAGTGGCCAAATTTTCGAGGTCACAAAAGTCAATATTGGGAATACAAAAATTCTGCGCGTAGAACCGTATCCTATAGGCTCAATAACAACTGAATTGAGTGTTGTTGGCATCTCCATATGTTTGTGGGGCGCTACAAAATTTGGTCGTGTTGATTTGTTGTGTTTGATTGTCCGCAACTGTAGATACATCTTTCTCTCTCAATGTGACTTGTGACTCTTGGCGAAGGACCCCATCACCGGATGTAACTGACTTCTGACAGCTCCATTATTACTTGTTAGACCATTGACTGACACATGTCCTCTTAGCTCCATCATGATGGAGTCAACGAGAAAAGTGAAAAGTAAAAAGTTAAATTTATTCCCTGGCTGTATTATGTAAGGCAACTAAGGTACGTAGATACCTCGTCGGGAAAGTATGAGGATGACAAGTAGGTAGATAGATAAGTAAGTAAGAGACGGTTTTAGAGACAATTGTTATAGAGAGAAAATGTTTTTTATATGTGGTATCAACAAATGGTGACGTAGTTGGGGGGGGAGCAGAGCTAGTACCGATATGGGAAAATCGGCCATATGTGGGGTGGATCAGTGAAGAGATTGGATGACACGTGTTGTACGCTTATAGGGACGGATGAAGTTCAAAAGTTCTGGAATCTGGAATGACTCAGCTGCTATCAATTAAAGTTACCTGGTTCTATTTTGGGACAAATCCAAACTTATTGTTCCTTTAACGAAACGGGGTTTTATATGGAACCACGCCAGTTATTTCAACAGTTTCATCTTTTGAAGAGCTTTTAATTCTGGGAAACACTATTGGAGATACGGTGCGGAGATTTGCTTGGTCAAACCAGGGGTATCATGCAATCATGTGTCAGACAATCCAAATAACCAAATACGACCCAACATCAAGACTGACAGGCACAGATTCGGATTCCCTCAGACCATTCTTTCGCCTGCCCTCAGCTCCGTGCCAGTACTTCAAGCCCTTCAAATAGCAATGAATACCATTTGTGAGTCCTATACCAACCATCTGGAAGTCGAATCATAATTTACCTCGACCTCAGAACATTCTGCCCTTCTAGCGCCCAATATGGGTGCAACCGCATTGCGGAAATACACTCAATGAACATTACTAACCATCCAACAACCGACCTATTGCTATAGGACACTAGGCCAATTTTTTAGAGAGACTCCGTAAGTTTTGACTAGTGTTACGATTTTCGTGATTAGAAAACAACAGTGAGCATGGTATACGCTGTTTTTGACTCAATGTTGTCCTCGAACACCGAAGTTTGTATATATGCGTCGATGACTTTCCTCTTTGAAAGCTTACCTTCACCTCTCTTCTCAATGCCAGCTTGTCAAGGGCACCGGAATATTAACACCATCAATTACAGTCGAAATGTTCAGTGGGTACGTGCTTCTTTGCAACGGGTAGCCGATTATTTAATATACGATGCTTGCGTTCGTCCCAGTTCAAACATAGATCATAGATATCGATTATACTGCAGGCAAGGTTTTGTTCATCAACGAATTTGACGAAGCTAATTGGGCAACTCACATGTACAGATTCGGCACCCGGTTCACTGCTACCATGCAGAAATCACCTCTCGCCGAACATCCTAGCAAATACCTCATCCAACTCTTCACTCTCCCTCTGAGTCCCAAGCTCTGGAACGTTTATACTGTTGAGGGCGAAAACTACGTCATGGACGACCACATATCTATTCGTCGGGGCGGTTATGATCACTTTCGCCCACCCTTCCGGTACTTTGGCCCATATCTTCAGACGCCAGACTGGGTCGACCATTGCGCCCTCATTCTCCCACCCGATTTCGGTGGGGCCGCCCAAGATCGCTCGACGTATGCCGTGCTTGTTCGGACGCGGATGCGCTTTGGTGCGCACATCAGTAGGTCCTCGATTGTACTTGACGACCTGGAAGGTAGCCTGAGGGCGATACTCCGAGGGGCCGTTGTGGCTCGAGGGGTTGTATCCGCTGGCTGAGGAAGACGGCGCCCCGTTAGCATCCAGGCCATTCAGCACCATCGATTCGACGAACCTACCTTGATTGTTGGCCCCCAAGCCACTGTCAGTGTGGTACAAGTTGTTGAACGGCGTCGGGGAGTAGTACCCAAAGCCTGGAAAGTGGATGCGGCGTCTCAGCCATACGACGATTCGGGGTGACAGTCAACAACGTACCTGGACTTTCTGTGTACGCGGGAAGTTGAGTGGGGAATGGGGTGTAGTTGGATGATGTTGAGGGGTACCGGCCATTGCCTAGAAGGGCATTTCAAAATATCAGACGGATGACCACTTTCAGAGACACCCCAACAGCACACACCTCCATATCTGACCTCCGTGCATGAACGACGAGCTGCTCTCTCTTCACGGCGGATCTCGTCGCGATCGGGGATGTATACGACGTCTACTTCTTCACGCATCGACACTTGTCGGCGCGACTCTCTGTGCCGAACAGGGCTTTCGTCGGCGTGATATTCATACTGGTTTGTTGAGGAGGAGGTGTTTCCACGGGGAGCGGGTGGACGATTCACGAAACTCCTGCCGCTCCGTCCTCCGCCCTCGTCACCGCTAACGTCGCCATTCTGAGCGACGGACAAGCGGTATCTCTCCCATGGCGCTTTCTCCGGACCCCCTTTCTCAGTAATCCAGGCTTTCCGTGCATCAGTAGGACCTAGTAGGATGGTCAGAGTTTTGCGTGTGAGGGAGAGCTGGATAACGTGGACAGGCAGCGGACAGTCCTACCGAATGCACTGCCGCCGTGTAGGGCTGAGTTTCCTCGTCCAACTGGCGCTGAAATTTCCGGATCGAAGCACAGGCGACCTTTTTGGCCGCCAAGCAAAGTGATTTAGTTGCACTAGGTTTATATCGTTGGGTGTGCCCAGAAACGCACCAAGTTCTTGGATCCCGTTGTTCCCGCTCGTTGAGTCGTTGCTGCGCACTGCTGCCTGGGAGACATCACCTTCGAGTCATTTGAGATGGTAATGGGCTTAGAAAGAGGTGCTTGGCCGCAACATCCTGGTGTAGCCACCAGCCACGGAGGAGTCGAGGAATTCGAGAGCAAGCGCCGTCTTTTGATCTCGGCAGCGGCCGTCCTACTGAAATTTCCTTATTTCCTATCATATTCTTCTAATATTGAGAGACGCCTATTCTACGTATACCTAGCACTGTCCTTCCAGTATGAGTATGCATGAGCATTCCTCTACATTTTGTGTATTTCCGTCCCGTCAATCGTCATTACTGAAATATGTAAATACTTATGTGTTTTCTCATTAACCGTTCCCTTGACGACGTAAGTCACTGCAATTCTCAACCTGATTTTGATCTGTAACGCCGGTGTGATGTCACGGCGTCGTTACACGGTAGAAAGTGAGATCTCGCGATAGAACAGGTGTAAGTTCCGTTTATTCGAAAGCTGGCTACCTTAAGGACGAGGTAGCCCTTTATATACTGTGAGGGATAATGTAAGCTCCGTAGAATGTAGCTAAGCGATCGGAAGATAAGATGAAGAGATGGTTTACGTAGTAGTCACTGTCGCTACATGATCACAACTCTGTGCGATTTGAGAAAATTGGGGCTCAAGTTGATGCTCAAAATCCTGGTCATGAGCTCCTTTGCATGACGTCTAACTTCCGGATCCAAGTTCGTGTTCTTGCTCAATGCCAATGCCGGAAGGGCCCCAACCAGTGATACCCACTACACCTGTCCAGGCGCAGGCCACAATGTCTGCCTCTTCACAGCGTGATCATGGGCTCCTGCTCTTACAACCTAGATGATATTTGCCTGGCGTTTGGACTCATGACAAAACTGCTAGGTCACCCATGCTGTCTGTATTTACACCACCTTGGTTGCCATCCGTGACATAAAAAATACATTGGGAGCAGTCCACTTCAGGGCAGTTCAAGTGTTTCCTGAGAAAACACTTGTTAGAAACCTGTTGTGTGATTTCTAACCAGTATTTCTAATATATATTTTTTAAATGTTTTTGTCAGAAAGATTTGAGAAAAACTTGATATTTTTTTGCTTCTGTTTCTTTCAAAAAAAAAACTTCAAATCTTTCTGCTGGTATTTCTCCAAATACAGGTGAGAAACACTTGAAGTGTTTCTAGGCTGTTTCTGTAAGAAAAACTTCAAATTTTTCTGCCAGTATTTCTCCAAATACTGCCCAGAAACTCTTTAAGTGTTTCTCAGCTGTTTCTCCAGAAACATGGGGATTGTTTTGATCTGTATTTCTAAGGAAATCTTTGTCCAGTTTCTTTACAGTATTTCTCTAGCTAATCTTTGTTGTGTTTCTAAATAAAAATTTATCAGAAATATTCATAATTCTTCTTAAATAAAACTGGTTTAAATGGTTCAAAAGACTTAAAATATTTCAAAAAATTCAAGGGTGTATCAGATTTAAACTCCAATACAGCAGGCCAGTTAGTTAGTCAAGCTGTCAAGCACAAGGAAAAAATTTTGACCTCCAGTCTTTTTGAAGTTTCTGAGCAACAAAAAAGGTTTTATAAGATGTCTACATATCAGTACAATACATTCTAGCTTGTGATGCATTTAGAAATAGATTATTTCCATTATTTTCAAATATGGACAGGTCTCTGTACCACAATAATCTCATCTTGTAGTAAATTTTGAACCTTGATGTTGACTTTTGCAATTACAACTCTACAACATGGCATCGCACATAGAGAATCCTGACCTAAGAGAGCATGTGAGTAGCAGTTTTAGCCTGACCCTATTCTCAAGAGACAAACCTCCTTTTTCTGCAGCTACCAGGTGTTCTTGATGTTGATGACTATGCTATCTGCCCTGATTGTGGTAAAAGAATCAACTGTGTAAGAGTTGGTATTTCCAATTTGGAGACCCACCATCAAGGGACAAAGATCTGTTGTGAAGCTGCTGAAAAATGGGATCAAACACCAAAAAAGAATCAATCAATCCTATCCTTCCTAAAAAAGTGACCTACTCCTGTTTCCATCCACAGTTGTATCTTGTATCTGCCCAATTGGTACTTGCTGAAGTGTCAGGCCCCCTGCTAGCATCATCCATTCTACCTTTTCAAGAGCTCAACATTAGTAGTACAATCTGCACTTCACTTTGAGTGTCTTAAATCTGAACTCAAGAAGCTTACCATTATCAAATACAAAAAAGATTTTCCATACCATGAGGCTTCTGGTAAACAAACATTTTATTGGAATAAAATATTGTACTTATATTTAGCAGATAGGCAAGGCTTTCTTCCTTTGCAACTTAGGCCTTAAGATTAACAGCATTGTTTCTGGCAGTATAGATGTTTGTCCATACTACTCCCCAGAATACCCATTTGATCTGAAGCAGGGCCAACAA
>JABCKO010008048.1:0-20108 GCA_018855915.1 Tephrocybe sp. NHM501043
TCTCTTTCCACACAACTTGCATCCAGAGGTATTGTTGAGCCTTCCCAGGTCCCGCAAACTTAGTGGCCGAAGAGGAAGGAGGAAGGTCAGCCGATGGTCCTCTTCGTGCTTCTCACGGAGTGGCTTATATTCCGAGGAAAATCGTATGGAGTTGATAGAAAAAAGCTTCAGGAGACATTTACGCTCCAATTCTGCGGTGGAAATCGCGACCACAGCTGCGTACTGACTAAAGATTCGTCCTAAATGATCTTCAAGGGTCATACTGCTGGGGCGATGGGTCACTTTGTAAAGCAAGGAGAACATGGGTATGTCTGAGTTGTTGGGAAGGCCAAGAACGTCTACGACCTGCGGGGAACAGATGAATAGAACACCTTTCATTGATTGGGATGCTTATTAACCCACGCGATTACACACCAACGACCCTCGATGTCCCTCATAGCAAATGTATCATGTCCCTGCTCATAAAGTTTGCAATGCCCATCAGAACTTGCCTGACCTCCTTGAACGTATCCTCCTCATATGTCGACGTCGGAGCAGCGACTCGATTGCGGTCGTTAATCATACTATGATACGCCTCGGCCACGTTTACTCTTGATACGGCTTTAAGGAGGGGTTCTGACGACTTGAATCTGGATTAAGGATGAGGGATTGATGAGGACCACTTCCGCCAGCAAGTTAGAGTATCTTTGTGCACCATCCAGGGTTTGACTGAGGCGTTTGTTCAGGCCTTCGTCAGATATTTTAGTATTCTCGGGAATTTTGACGCCCATGCAGTCCAGCAGGACAAGGGCATCTGAGCGTTTGATTTCAGTGTAATTCATAGCCGTTCTTGCGATGGAGTTTGGAGAAGGAATGATCGTGAGAAGGAATGATTGTTCATTCCTTCTCAGTGGCAGGGATTACCAAATGACAATGAATTATACCATGAGGTGACGGCGTCAAAAATGCCCCGTTTCGGTCAATCAAATTGATCCGACAAGGATTTCAACGAATTGAACCAAACGTTCGTGTACGTACAACCCATAAGATCTGCCAAGTACAAAGTGCTCAACGCAACCATTCTGCTCATTGCCACATGCAATCAGATTTCTTGTAAAAACTGGTGGAAACTTTGAGGCAGGTACAAGATCATCACCGCATAGCCCACATTACCCTACATTACCCCGTTTTCATAGGCGCTGGCTGTGGAAACATGGAAAGATCCAAGGGGAGTAATTTAAACCGCAACGTCACTTCAGGGTCGTGTCATTTTCGGGACGGAGTTGAAACGAAGTATTGATGTATCTGCTCTATGAACATAAGAACCCATGACGCCCACAACAATTGACTTGGTCCCTCGACGCCCTCGGTAAATCTCAACCTCACAATGGCTCCCTCCAGAGAGCTCATCGAAATGGTGTCCGTGATGTGCGAGTCACTCCTTGTCGGTAAGGCTGGCCAGCATTATTCGAATTCCTTCAAGGCTGGACAGTGACTAACACAATATTCGATTAGGTGCCTATGCAGTTCTCGTGGGCTTGTTATCCTATATTACCTTGTAAGAAAACTAGCATGCTTTCTGTAACTTTGATTTACACCTCGCAGGACGGGCCGACGAAGAGTGTCGACTATGCAAAAACTATTATTCTGGGCATCTATCACCATGTTCATGATTTCAGCCGTCCATCTAGGGTTGGTCATGCAGCAATTCTCAGTACCGGCCGAGGACTTGCCATTAGCGAACTTCCAGGCGCAGATTGTTCTATCTGTGTTCCAGGCAAGTTCATCCGCAACCTCATTCCAGTCTCGCAGATAGCTCATGTTTTCTCTTAGTTTGTCATCGGTGATTTAGTGCTAATATGGAGGTATGAGGTGGACGTCAATGAAGTCCCCGTGTCTTTCAAACAAATCTATGTTTTACAGGGTCTGGGTCATCTGGGGACGGAATTGCTGGGTCGCTGCAGGACCATTTGCGATTATGGTTGTAGCCGCAGGTACATATTTTACGATATCATCTACCTTCCCAGACCCGAGACTTAAATTTATTTGTAAAGGCTTGACCTTTAACTTGGCGGGGATGACAGAGACCCGCCCATTCTTTACGGTTGCTCCTGTCGCCATGATCGTGGCAAACACAACTATATGCACTCTGCTCATTGCAGGCAAAATCTGGTAAGCACATCCATTCATTATTCTCGCGGTTTAGTCGATGAACCCATACTCGAGGTACATGCATCACCAAGTGCAAAAGACCTCCGGAGGGACTATGAAATCATCGAGCGGATACAAAGGAGCGATGATCTTGATAATTGAATCAGGATCGCTGTACGCCCTCAGTCAGGTAAAGAAGAATTGATTATTCCGCATCGCTGTGCTTACAACTATCTTCACAGCTAATAAGTCTCATACTCGACCGGACAGGGAACGTCGGGCTGCCGGTTATGCTTAACTTGGAAATACCTCTGATTGTAAGCTTCTCCCTCGCCTCAATAGCCATAATATTGATCACTCCATTACAGGGCATCCTCCCAACACTCATTGTGCTTCTTGTTCATTTCAACATGGTTCCTGGGAACAGCAGCGGCAGTAGTAAAGCCCCATCTGCTAGACGGTGGGAAGGTGTTTCCATGAGTACCTTCCATTCGGAGACAGTTAATACTCAGCCAGGCGAAAAGCTGAACTTCAAGACTGGCACCGAAGGTACTACTTTCGATGGTCCTCCGCAAGAACACTTCGTGCAGGTTGGCCACGATGCTGTTTGAAATTAAGTTCATCGAAGATCTGTGTACATTGTATTTATTCTCAAGTTACCTCTGTATCAGTTTCAAGGGCATTTGGAGTTGGGGCACGCTAGTTTTGATGAAAAATTGACATACGATTCACGACCCCGAGTTCGTTTAAATTGCCAGAGATCAGTCATTTCTGCGACCATGATCCACCTACATCTACTTAATCACTCTATGGAGGGTGCATTTGTGTTCTTTCCCTGAGTAGATGTGCGGATGAAGTCGCACTGAAGTGGCTAAATATCGATACTGTACCTCTCCATACCACTTTCTAGTTCTTACATGCTACTTCGATAGATTCAGGGCTGTTCTCCAGCTGTTCTTGGCAATATGCTATCCACGTTTGTCTCCAAATGGGGTAAAGGATTAACCACATGGATGTCATATGGCAGGTGGTCCGAGTCATCTTGAAAGTCAAGTTTGAAGAAAGTGAAAGTTGAAGCGAGGCTTAAGACCGCCTTCCATAAAGTATACATCAAGTTCTTAAGAAAATAATGACGTGACCATTCGATACCTAGTTCCTAACTGCAGAAGGGCGCTCCTAAGGTCTTCCGATCAGCTCGATATACCCTGACCGCCACCTCAAGGGTTGCTGAGAGAATCATATCATTGTCCATGGCTAAAAGAAACTTGAATCATGTGGCGCTGCATTTGAGTCATTCGGGGAAATCCAGCCGCCTGTATCTTGAACCGTGTAGTAGACTTGTTCAAAAGATTCTTTCCGTTTCCCATCCCTGATCGACATATCTTTGAAGTGCCCTTTGGGAAAAAAATTGTGTACTCATAACGTACATCGTTGTTAGCATCAGCGCTACATGTCAAAAATATCGTAAAGTTCATTAATCTGACAGACTTTGGACAGACTCGGCTCCGTGCGGACTTGAAGAGAAGTATGCGTTGCAGCAACCCTGCGCATAGCGCTCACGATTTAGGCGTATTTTAAATAAAGGAACCCCCATTTGAATGGTGCCTCCTCTTCTCTCTCTCTTCTGGGGAGATCGATCTCAAAACGATATGGCGCCCTCCGCTCTTCTGTTGGCCATTGTAGCGGTTATGTGTGAATCTATCCTCGCCGGTGAGATCAACAAAGTATTTTCCATTTGCATCCCCGACTGACTGAGAAGCCGTACAGGAGCTTATGCTATGCTCACTGCTCTTGTAATCTGGCTTTTAATGTAATCTTTCCCTGAAACCACCACAGTAAAATGCCTAACATGGGCTTCAGCACTGATCGCCAAATACCCACAATCCACAAATACCTTTTTGGCGCTTCAGTGGTTATGTTTTTGATATCTGCCGTGCATTTGGCGTTGGTTGTCCAGCAATACACTTCACAATCCAGCAATGCATACATGCGCGCCAAAATTGTACTCTCGGCATTTCAGGTTCGTGTGAAAAGCGCATCCCTAATTCCTACAGAGCACGCCTTTATTCCTTCTCCAGTTTGTCATAGGCGATCTGGTTCTGATCTGGAGGTATTTCTCTTCACAAACATGACCTCTCGTACCGGATTCTAATAGCTTCACAAGGGTTTGGGTTATATGGGGTCGAACTATTGGATTGTCTTCCCGCCTTTGGCAATCATGGTAACTGCTGCGGGTTTGTTCGCGTTTCTGGCTTCTTCACGTTCAAGATGCATGATTTCCCCCCCTTTAGGTCTCACTTTCGAGGTTGCCACACTCCGCAACTTCCACTCATTCTTCTCAGTTGCTCCATCTGCATTGATTGTCGCAAATACCACCATCTGTACACTTCTGATCCTTGGCAGAATATGGTAAAATGACCCTTACCTTTAGCCATAATCGTGATTAATTGGGCTATGTCATTCTAGGTATTCGCGATATCAGCTTCGTATACTATCAAAACATGCACTACTTGCGTCACACAGATTCAATGGCACCGTTGCCCTTTTCGTCGAGTCTGGCGCATTGTATACGTTGATACAAGTGAGACTCCACCCTTGACCCTTAGAACTTACCTTGATATGTGCCGCGATGTAGATTATTAGCCTTATCCTTGACCGCGTTAATAGTGAGGGCATACATATCGTGCTGAATCTGGAAATGCCATTGATTGTGAGCTTCCATAGTCTGTGTCATATATTAAAGGCTTAATATCCCGTCAACAGGGTATTCTGCCGACCTTGATCATCGTATTCGTTCACTTTGACCTGGTTGACAGTTCTGCTGGACAACGGAATAAGAGTTCAGTGCTTCATAGCCGCGTGCAGATCCATGACAGAAACCAAGGCGATCTTCAAGATCCTTTCACTAGAGCAACGGCAACCAAAACTGGCATGGTAAGCACCCTCAAGGCGGGCCAGTGGCAATACCCACAGAGCCTTTCGATGGCATAAGCGGCGTGGATTGCAAACCGTGCATTTCGTAATATCTGTACAATAAGTAGTTTAAGAAAATTATATTCTATTTTAAAGGTCGAGAATACCCCCAATATCCAGAGTTAAGTATTCATGAGACAAGGGTCATTTTGTCAAAAGCTCAAGAGCGGGCTTACTATCCTGTAACTTGCCTTCTTCGAATGTCAATGAGTGCACGGCCCGTGTGTCGCCCAGAATACGGGGGAGAGCAAAGGAGACGTAGTACACGCTCCTTCGAATATTCTCGACAATAGACTGCGCTGCAGCATAAGACATTAACATTAATTAAAGAACATCATCTAGCAACTTAGTATTTACATTCAATGGTAATACACATCACAATGCTCAGGCGATCTATAGGTCTTTCGCATCCGTAGGAGCAGGAGGATGGTCTTCGAAAATACTACTAATGAGCGCCTCAGCGTCTGAGGAGCGAGGCTTGATGCTAAACGGGAACGGCTTGGGATGGCTGCAGAACGTGGCCTTAGTCAAGCAGTACCTAGTTGTGCGAAGAGGCAACGTACCTGACTGTCCCGGAGCCAAAAAGAAGCTTGGGTGTGATCTCAACCCCATTCTCATCGACGGCTTTCGAGATATTGAAGCAGGAGAGCATCATGGACATCAGGAGGAACATGTTTGCGTTGGCAAGCTCACGGCCAGGGCACGCTCTGTCGCTCCATGTCAGCCTCCGTGTGTATGTTTTTAGAGCAAGATGCTCACCTGCGGCCGAATCCATACACGAAGCTCTGAGGGTCCAGTTGCGGCTTATCGGTCTTGTAGAAGCGGTCGGGGTTGAATCTGTTGGGGTCGGGGTAGATCTCGGGATTGTGGGCGAACAACCTGGAATATCCTCAGTTCCTGTGATGAGCAGAGACCGATTTCAGCTTACCAGAGGTTGACCAAGACGATAGAGTCCTTGGGAATAAGCATGCCATTGTAATAATCATCCTGTGATACACAATGGGGGATGCCTGCGAAGATAATGAGCTCTACAATAATGATGCCCCCAAAAAAGATAGCTCACCCATTGGACCGATTGGGTGGTACCTGAGGACCTCGAGGAGAAGAGCTTCCATATACGGCAAACGTGAGCGATCGTCCATGTTGGGCAAGCGGCCGTGACCAATGATCGTGTCTAACTCCTCCTGGGCTTTCTTCTGTACATCCGGGTTCAAAACCATGGCCAACATGAAGGTGGTGAGCGCAGCGGTAGTCTATTGTGATGTCAGAGAATGAGTTGATGACGTTGGATGCGATATTTACCGTATCTGTGCCTCCTCCATAGAGCGAGTTAGCTCCCCATTGAACAACGTCTTCTTCATAGTCGTTAAGGCCTTGACGAAGCATAGTGGATGTGAAGGAAGGAACCTCGACACCTTTAGCCTGTCGATACGATTAACGTCGTATGACATCATTTTGTGCATTGAACTCACCATTTGACGCTTGACAAAGTCGACTGGCCGAATAGCCTGCTCAAAGTTGTGCTCGCGGAACACTTTTCCAACCTTCTTGAAGTGTTCTCCGGGCCACCATGATGGAAGATAGCGCACTATCGAAGTAAATGAGCAACGTCTGATTGTGGATCGCCCATAATTGGGACATACTCCATGGAATACTGTCAATCAACCACTCCCCTGGGAGTGTGGCTGTGTGGAACTCTTTTGATGCGTTCTCAACAAGTTCTACAAGCGTATCCGGCCCGGAGGTGTCGATCGTGTAACCATGAGAGAGCTTGAGGAAAATAGAGCCCGCCGAACTAGAGACGAGGTGTAAAATCAAAATACAGTCAGAGAAGGAAGAATGCTGTTACCGTCTGATGTTCTCTATGACAGTGTTTGGTTCCCGGAGTATACGGGCCAAGAAGTACTTGGTCTCTATCTCTTGCACATTGCGGTGAGGGGCAATAGCGCTCTTAGTCCCAATGTAGGCCTTGACGTATTTCCGCATAAGGCGGAAGCGATCGTCGTATTGCGACAGGATCATCTGACGATTCCATCCAATACTGACGAGGGTAGTCAGGACCGCGGTAACAAAGTGGGTCACGGATCTGCTAGAACTCACATCTCACCGGCGAAGGGGAAAGTGGGTCTGTTTGAGTAGATGGAGGACTTCGTCTCCAACAGATCGATAGCCGTTTGAAGGTCGTTGATGATAATAACACGAGTGCTCAGAACGTTGACAGTACTGATTGGGCCTGAGCACATTGAAGTCAGTTTTGGCTTGCAACGTTCTTTTGAGAGCCAGCGTACCATACAGGTCCTTGTGTTTTGCCCAGTGTTCCCATTCGTAGTCTTTCGGCATGTCGAACATGTTACCGACGATAGGAAGACCGCGCGGCCCAGGAGGCAGAGAGCGATCGCGACGTATCTTTTGAGAGAAAAGATAGAGAGCGACAACGGCGAGACCGCCGCTCAGACCAAGAATGACCGGATTAGAATCCTCCAACATGGTGAGATGGGAGATTGGTTGGACACAGGTTCGTCGATGCTCAAGTAGTAAAACAAGAGCTGTCGAGAGAGTGAGTGGCCGTCAAAGCAATCGTTCATTTCACTTATAAAAACTTTCGTGGCATAATTGAGATGGATATCATGGCAGTTCAACCTGGGTAAATGATACGGTTCGTGCCACGTTAGACAGCATGTGTAGACAAGGATCAGGATGGGCTAGTCCTTGGCTATTTACTCGCCTGAGATTAGCGACAGGAGGCGATTAGGAATGAGGTAAGTTAAAGCAATCGAGTTTCATCACCATTAAATAACCCCGTTGAGCAGGGATGAGACCGATGGGGATCATTCCAAGCAAGTGAGCATTCCAAAAGATCCTTGATAATAGACTGCCAGAAGGGGGATAGAAGATAGAAGATGCTCGAAAAACAATAGTCAGCGGTTCCGGAATTGGTCAGCGATGTGTACAAGTGCTTATGACGGTATTACGGAGATACGCTAAGGTGGGTAAGCGGGTGGGTCTTGATCGAAGCATTCAACTCAGTACAAATACAAGATGAATGTCGTTCGGTTCTGGAAACCCACTCTTGATCCCTACCACTCACATTCTCTCTGAGCAATGGGCAAGCAGAACATCGTTATCGTTGGTGGAGGAGGCGCTGGTGTCAACGCCGCCAAAGCCCTTTCAAAAACCTTGGACGCATCCAAGTACCAACTTATCCTCATCAACCCTCTGCCTTACCGCATCTGGCTCATTGCCACCCTTCGTTTGGCCGTGACGCAAGATGAGGCGCTCAAGAGCGACATCTTCCTCCCTTACGACAAGGTCTTCGTGAACGGCAATGGCAAATTTGTTCAAGGCAAGGTTGCTTCTTTCGAGGCGTCGAAAGAGGGCGGCAGCGTTACTCTCGAATCCGGCGAAAAAATCGAGTACGTGGTCGTTCAATGATAAGTATACTCGGAACGAAGTTGACAGTGTGAGAAACTTTGTTTAGTTACCACATCCTCGTCCTCTCCCAAGGTGCCACCTGGAACGGGCCCCCAGCCTTCCCCTCGACCGAAAGTGGCGTCAATGAGCATCTCACCAGCATCCATAGCAAATTGGTGAAGGCGAAGGACATCGTACTCGTTGGTGGAGGAGCTGTCGGAATCGGTTAGTCTATGGTGCAATTCATTCGTCATTTAGTACAAAACTGACGACAACACTAGAATTGGCTGGAGAGATCAAGGATCAATGGCCAGTAAGTTCTGGCTTCCACGCCTGTTGGAGGTGCAGTTCTGATCTGTATTCTAGGAAAAGAAAGTCACTATTGTCCACGGTGACAAGCTCCTGCTCAATCCCTCGTACCCTGACAAAGTCAGGAGGTCTGCCGCCGCTTCTGTTACTGCTCGTGGCATCAAACTCGTTCTCGATGAATACATCAACGAGCCGGAGACCAAGGAGGTTCAAGGCATCACCACTGCCTCCGGTACGGAGTTGAAGGGTGCAGACCTCGTGGTAAGTTCATTACCTCCACGCTCCACGAGCAAAAGTTATGAACCAACTATACAGATCCAAACTCGTGGCCCTCGCCCGAATACTGCGATCGTCTCCGCAGCTCTCGGAGATGCTTCTCTTAGCTCACTTGGATTGATCAAGGTTCGCCCTACTCTCCAGCTCGTGGAGCATAACAACATCTTTGCCGCCGGCGATGTTATCGACTGGAAGGAACAAAAGCAGTCCGCCAAGTCCAGCGTTCACGGCCTTTTGGTTGCCGCCAACATTCAGGCCCTTTTGAACAACAAGACTTTGAAACCCTACAAGGGATCCACTGAGATGATCGTTATCACAAACGGCAAGGTAAGCCCACATTCGTTCCGACGGAGAAAGATGTGGATACTGACCCCCTCAAAGAACTCAGGCCTTGCTTACTTCGATGTTCTCTGGGGGATCACTCTTGGTGCATGGTTCGCCAGGTTGGTCAAATCGAAGGGCCTGCTTGTACCTCTGTTCAAAGGAGAGCAAGGCTACTAAGTTTTTGTCTGATTACCTCCATCACTTTTCATCGTTACCCATATCTAGAGCGACATAATCTGCCTGTGTCCTTACTTTATTCATACCCTGGGCCATTTTGCTTTTTTGCTTTTTTGTTGTCCGAGAGTCTATGACATATGCTGGAACTTTACAACTACCGCCATTATCCTCGTCTTTCGACTGAAGCATTCACATCACCATCTCGATCACTTTTCACCTAGCTTGTTTGTGACATCACGATGGCCACATTGGATTGATAGCCCTATGTTTGATTGTCGAGCGGGGGTGCTGACGTTGCCGGTCTTGGTAATGCAACTATTGATTCCTACCTCTCTAAGCAATGGGCAAGCAGAACATTATTATCGTTGGTGGAGGAAGCGCTGGTGTCAACGCCGCCAAAGCCCTTTCGAAAACCTTGGACCCATCCAAGTACCAACTCATCCTCATTAACCCTCTGCCTTACCGTATTTGGCTCATTGCCACTCTCCGTTTGGCCGTGACGCAGGATGAGGCGCTCAAGAGCGACATCTTCCTCCCTTACGACAAAATCTTCGTGAACGGCAATGGCAAATTTGTTCAAGGCAAGGTTGCTTCGTTCGAGGCGTCGAAAGAAGGCGGCAGCGTCACTCTCGAATCTGGTGAAAAAATCGAGTACGTAGTCCTTCGAAAGTTGACAGTGATAGTGTGAGAAACTTTCTTTATGTAGCTACCACATACTCGTCCTCTCCCAAGGTGCCACTTGGAATGGACCCCCAGCTTTCCCCTCGACCGAAAGTGGCGTCAATGAGCACCTCAGCAGCATCCATAACAAACTGGTGAAGGCGAATGACATCGTACTCGTTGGTGGAGGTGCTGTCGGAATCGGTTGGTCTATGGTGCAATACATCCGTCATTTGGTACAAAACTGACGACGACACTAGAATTGGCTGGAGAGATCAAGGATCAATGGCCAGTAAGTTCTGGCTTCCACGCCCGTCGGAGGTGCAGTTCTGATCTGTATACTAGGAGAAGAAAGTTACTATTGTTCATGGCGACAAGCTCCTGCTGAACCCCTCGTACCCCGACAAAGTCAGGAGGTCCGCAGCCGCTTCTGTTACTGCCCGTGGCATTCAACTTGTTCTTGACGAATACATCAATGAACCAGAGACCAAGGAGGTTCAGGGTATCTCCACTGCCTCCGGTACGGAGTTGAAGGGCGCAGACCTCGTGGTAAGTTCATTACCTCCACGCTCCACGAGAAGATATGGACCAAGTTGTACAGATCCAAACTCGTGGCCCTCGCCCGAATACTGCAATTGTCTCCGCAGCTCTCGGAGATGCGTCTCTTAGCTCAGTCGGATTGATCAAGGTTCGCCCTACTCTCCAGCTCGTGGAGCATAATAACATCTTTGCCGCTGGCGATGTTATCGACTGGAAGGAACAAAAGCAGTCGATCAAGGCCAGCGCTCACGGCCGCTTGGTTGCCGCCAACATTCAGGCCCTCTTGAACAACAAGGCTTTGAAACCCTACCAGGGATCCACTGAGATGATCGTCATTACAAACGGCAAGGTAAGCCGGCCTGCGTTCTGACGGAGAAACATGTGGATACTGACGCCCTCAAAGAACTCAGGTCTTGCTTACTTCGACATTCTCTGGGGAATCATTCTCGGTGGATGGTTCGCCAGGTTTATCAAAGCCAAAAGCCTGCTTGTACCTCTGTTCAAAGCAGAGCATGGCTACTAAGCTTTGTTCCATTACCTCTATCGGTTTTCATCATTACCCATACCTAGAACGACATAATCTGCATGTCTCTGTATCTTATTCATACCCTGGGCCACTGCAAATACATTTTTTGATGTCCGAGAGCATGACGTTTGCTGGAACGTTGCAACAACCGCGATTATCCCCGTCTCTTGAAGTCATAATATCCCCATCTTGGTCACTCTTTCACCCGGTTTGTCGGCGACATCACGATTTACGGATCCCCACATTGAATTTAGACGCTTGTGTTTGATTGTCGAGCGGGGATACCAATGTGGAATTGATAGCAATCACGATCTGGGAGCATTTTGGGGTACTTTTCTCCCTCAAGAGGCCCAAGCACTGCACGAACAACTACACAAGGCCCCAAGTCAGACCCATCATGGCATACACCATTCGCAAACTCACGCATCCCACTCGTGCGTCGATAAGCATCACAATAGGCGCATTGCTGACGCGTTTACGATCTACCCCTAGATGAGCAAATTGAGGAACTTAGAGCCGTCTTCGATGCTGCGTTCGCCACAGGTATGTATCATGAAATGTATTTGATATGCATCTCATCTTGGGTGTTACCTGTTATACAGAGCGAGGCTTTGAGTGCGTCGTTGGGCCAAGCGACTTCTCCAGGATCCTACCCGTCCTGAATCGCTCCCAAATCGTTGCGGGCACCCTGGGTGGCGAGATCTATATTGCAGAAGATGACAATGGCAATATCATCGGAGGTATTATATGGTACGGCCCTGGACATGAACAGTACGACAGGTATGCGCTACTTCTCGTATTGGATGTAAAGTTCCTTGTAACCTCCTGTCTAGCGAAGAACAGCGTGAACAGGCATTAGCTCCGCTCATGGAAAGCCTCTCAGGGGATGTTAAAGCGTGGTTCGCAAGTGTGAGTGGAGTACTAGTCGTAGCTGTTGCTGATACGCGACGTCGACTGATGAAAAAAAAAGTCGAATCCGAAAATGGCAGCATTCAAGAAGGCAGCATTTGGCGATCTGGCAAAGACCGAGTGGTACCTCCAACGGGTCGGTGTCCATCCCGATTGGCAAGGTAAAGGGTTAGGGACTGCATTAATTAAGCATGGTGAACAAAAGGTGTGGAATGAATAGAACAGTTGATCTTACTGGTGCAGCATTAATTAATTCATCTAACTTGTTGACAGAAAGATGGGCATGGCATTATGCTACAGGCTATAGAAGAGGTTAACGTAAGCCTCGGTCTTATCTGGCATTGTAGAAGTCCAGCCTGATAGTTTGGGGCTTGCAGATTGGCTACTACGAACATCTTGGATTCAAGAACAAGGGCCATATTGACGTCGAAGCCCTTTATGGAAACTTTACTGTCACCGGGCTCGTATGGCAGCCTTAAGAGCTCAGTCTATATCATACATAGCTCATTGTCACGATAATCTTGCCAATGAGATAGAAGATAGAAATAGGTTTCATTAGTTCAGAGAAATCTAATAGCGATGAGTACGACATTATTCAATACAGGAATCTCCGATCTCATCGACGTGGAATCGATGTGTATGAATTACAATGAGGGCGTGCTCTCCTGAGCTTCGTTCTCCCCTTTCTAGGGATCACCGCACTCAAAGCGACGTCGCATAGTCTGCGAGGGTACCAGCCCAGACTAGGGCGCCAAACCTAAATCCATTGCGATGGAACTGTCATCAACTCTGATTAGAATCACGAAGGATAAGATATGTCATGCACTTACAGAATCCCAGCACGCTTTGGGCGAATCCAGGTCGACAGTATACATATCGTGTGCCAAATAGAGTGCACCGCCCAACACGCTGATGAGATGGTAGTACGTTCCCATGTTGGTCATGACGCCAGCGATGTAGAGTGACGCGACAAGCGCAGATGCAAAGCCGAAGAGAATGGGCTTGATCCAAGTTCCAAACAGAAGGGCAGTGGACTTGACTCCAGCCTTGACATCGTCACGTTTATCCTGGCATGCGTAGATGGTGTCTAGTTACCTCAGATGTCAAAGACTGAATGCGAATATGGTTGTGTGCACATGGGACTTACCATACCACATTGTCCATGCCCAAGTGCCGGCGTAAAGGATCTTGATAGATGTAGGAAGGCCTTGGCCAAGAGCCAGCCAAGCCATGGGAGCGCCGCAGTTCATGGCAAGGCCTGATCGGGAATATTAATATGATGCAGACTCAATTCAGTTGTTCGTGAATACGAACCGAGCCATGCCTGAGGCCAATAGGTAATCCTCTTCATGAAGGGATAGACACCGGGAAGAACAACGATGGAAATGACACCAAAAATAAAGCTGATCAGAACTTGTCAGAATTACTTCTGTGGAGATGGGAACATTCACATACGCATCCTGTTCGACATTCCAAATCATCCTGAGCATTATCGCGATGTGAATAAACAGGAAAACGACTGCGCCGAAAACTGAAATGGTGCCAGCTGCGATTGGGCGATTCTTGGTTCGTTCTACTTGACGATCGAACTCGCGATCAAGGATATCATTCCAGATGCATCCAGCGCCTAAAGAAAAAGGTGTTAGACTGTCTCATGTAAAACTTTGAAAATGTGGTACTGACTGTGAAGGAGTGAGGCTCCGATGAAGCCGAGAATCAGGAGGGATGTGAACGCAGGGACCTCAAGGTGTAAAGCGCGAGCGGCCATAGTAAGTGACCACGCTGATAGGAATTATCAGTTAACGGGTCTGTGGATAGCATATGGACTTACCATAGGGCCAAAAGAGGACCATAGTACCAGCGAACTTAGATACTCGAGTTATCTGTACCCATGGCTTGATGGTCGCAGAGAACGACTTCAAGGGGGTAGCGGAGCTCTTAGAACGTTGGTTAGACATTGCCTTAGAATATAAGACAGTCAAAAGAGTAGATGCACGGGGCGTCTTGGAGTACGATGGAGACACCATCCATGTATTTATATGTAGAGTTCGGAGATCTTAGCATCTCTGGATGTAGGTGTCCGGATATTGGCCTAAATCAGGATTGCCCAGAGTAGCACCGCTGGAACAGTAAGTCTGAAGATCATAGGAGTAGATAAAAATCAATATGGTTTCAAATCAGCTCGCAAATTCCCATCTCTCCCTCGTGTAGGGTTGTTATGATGAGGAAAGATGATGGAAGAAGGTTAAGTACACAATTGGCAGCCCAAAGATTTACAATTCAATATTGGTACCGATCTGGTGGGTCTGAGCCCAGATCCTGATACTTGGTGAGAAGAGCGCTAAGTATGCCAACTCGCAATTCGAGGGAATCGTGGCATATCGCACATATGCTGAAACAGAACGATAGACCGAGTTGAATTACAGTTCTTGCTACCGAAGAAGAGCTCCTTGATAAACCATTCGAAAGCCTCGCTTTACATCTTGCGCTGTACCACCCGATTCGGAAGAACTTGTGGCCAAGTCAGGGGTTGATGCAACGTTGATGTCGAGAGACAAGTGGGTTGCCAATGGATATACCACGTGGTCGTGACGCGTGAGTCCCAGTTTCTTTTCACGAAACACAACGATCCACATGAGATATGCCCAAGGTAATTCTGTATAGCCTTGCCAGAGACGATGTCTCGATCATGTCCAACAAAAAAGCCCAAACAGATTATGATCAAGTCATGCTCTACCTCGCCCACACAGGATAACCATCTTGGACCCGAGTCCGCGATTCGCGGTTATTGTCAGAGTGTGGGTTTTATATATCACGATGTAAGTGTCATGTTTAGTTCCCTTCACAAGTAACGGTACCACCTATGTCCCGACTTGAAGCTGCTACTATCATCCAAGGGCTGTTGTTCGGGACAGTCGCTATTTACGCCTATCATTATGCTCGACGGCGTCTAACTTCACACCCTCCTGGGCCCTTGGGATACCCCTTCATCGGGAATGTCTTTGATCTGCAAGGCTCCAGAGAAGGCGACAGCATCAAAGCCCTAGGCAAAAAATACGGTCGGTTTTAGCCCTTAGTTCTAACGATCGTTTACTCACAGGCCAACTTGACAGGTGACGTTGTGTACATGGAGGTTTTTGGGACGCCATTTGCTATGCTCAACAGCCAGGGTGCTATGGATCTTCTTGACAAACGTGGCCAACTCTACTCAGACCGACCACATCTACCTATGGCTGCAGACTTGTATGTCTTTCTCTATTTCTTTTGCAAAGTAATATGTGCATATCTCATTCTTAGTTCTGGAATGGCTGATCTTACGCCAATCATGCGTTATGGAGAGAGGTTCCAATTCGGCCGGAGACTAATGAACCAGGCACTTAGCACTCGTGCAGTGTCCAAGTCGGAACGGGGCATTGCCGAAGAGTCTCGTGCTATGCTTAGGCTCCTTCATCAAGCTCCAACTAAATTCGTTGACCACTTGAATAAGTAAGTCTCCTTCCCGATTTGCCACATCAGCCTTACATCTTTCAATCAGAATGGCTGGATCCATTGTCATGATGTCAATGTATGGCCACCGCGTGACCAGTGATGACGATCCTTACGTGAAATTGGCCATTGAATTCATGGAAGCCTCCACAAACGCCATCACCGGCCGTTGGATCATTGACTTCCTGCCGATCGGTAAGGTTATGTGGAATGTAGCGTGTTTTCCGGCTGAACTGGCACATTAGCAAAGTATATTCCCGGACTTGCTTTCCACAAGCAAGCCGCGGCGTGGCGTGCACGTATACCGGATTGGGTTGACAAGGCTTTCGACTCCTTCAAAGCGAACATGGTAGGTATTTTACGGGTGCCCTTCGTCCCTTCAACTAAAGCGTGTTCTAGCACACAAGCGAAGACGCGAAAAATTCTCTTTGCGGGTCTCTCATGATAACTGCTGATGGAAGCCCCGTGGATTGGGAAACGGAAAACCGTGTCAAATGGATTGCAACTTCTGGGTTTGGTGGTATGCACCGTTTCATGAATATCTGTCTATAAACACGCTCAACAGCATTCTGACAGCTGGCCTTGATGTCGTAAGAACCTGATTTGTCGGCTGTTGAAATCGCTTCGTTCTGACTCGCAAACTCAGATGGTCGCATGCCTAAGCCAGTTCATCATGGCTATGGCACTTAACCCTAAGGCTCAGGCCCAGGCTCAAAAGGAGATTGATGAGGTCGTCGGGCGTGATCGCTTGCCAGACTTCTCCGACAGAGAATCACTTCCTTTCATGGAGTGCATATTCAAAGAATCCCTCCGATGGGGTACACCAGCTCCCTTATGTGAGTTTAGTGAGTCTTTATCGGAAATAAGCTCACCATCGCCCTAGCTGTCCCTCACCGGCTCGTCCAGGATGATGTCTACAACGGCAAATTCCTCCCTAAAGGGACAATCGTGAGGAATACTTTTGATAACACTTTTGTTCTTCGCTGACATTGAATCATATATGCAGTGTATTGGCAACATCTGGTTAGTGCTCAGAGCTAGGAACGATAGCGGCATAAACTAACTTTGGCTTATAGGGGCATCCTTCACGACGAAATCCTATACAAGGACCCAGAAACGTTTAATCCTGAACGTTTCCTTGGCTTGGATCCTAAGGAGGCAAAGAGACTTGATCCTACTAACTACGTTTACGGCTTTGGCCGCAGGTACATGTTCTGAGTTTTCCTAACTTTCTCATCGATCTCACAAATCTCCGTCTAGACGGTGCCCTGGAAACCACTTTGCACACTTCGCAGTCTGGTTTTCGATGGTTGGACTTTTGTCTGCTTTCGTTATCTCTCCCGATGTCGACGAGAATGGCAAGGAAATACCCATCAAAGTCGAGTTTGAGCCAGGCGCGATCAGGTTCGTTTGTCCCCTCTTTCGGAGCATGCATTCTCTTATCACCGTTTTTTCAGGCACACTAAACCTTACAAAGTTCGGTTCACTCCACGACATAGCAAGGTCCCTGAACTTCTGTCGTTCAGCACATAAATGTTTATTCTATATATCCTATACTATTGCCGACTAGATAGATGCACTTCTATATACTTTGATCGATGAGCAGCACCTCAGTGATTATGTTCATCGCCTATCAAGACGTGTACATAGTTTCCTGTGACAATACTTTGCGTCTTGCGCCAACATATTTCCTATTTCTGAAAGCGGTGCCTTCGCGTCTCGGAAAGTGTTGAATTAATATCACAGTTGTAACTACTCTCATGCTCGTATCTTTATAGCAGTAAGAGGCGCCACATTATAGTCGGCGATAATGATGTTGGGCTCTTGCTCAGCAAGGCCATATGTTTAAGCACCCACCCTGATGAAAAAGATAAGCGGGCCGAGGAGTGATCCCAGAGTCCCTCCTTCATTCGCCTCTTTGAGGGTGTACGACCGAATGCATCCCGATAGGCGTTCCATGTTCCAGCTTAGGTCGTCATGCGAACTTCATGACGGTTCGGAAACTTTGACTTGGAGTCGACTTTGACCATGTTGCTGTTACTCACATCTCTGGATACGATGCTTGCATTGGTCCATTCGTCCCGTAGGTAATTGTCGGATTTCACTCAGAAGATCCGAGCAAAGCAGAGCCGATGTTTACAAGTGCCAAGGAGATCTAATGGTGACTCTCGGAGCGGCATGTCTACTATACACATGATACAAACATTTGTCAAGTCCAACAGTAAGTAATGGCATTCCAACTTATATTTTTGACTTGTGCAACATCATGTAAGAGAACTCTACTCACTTTGGGCCAGAAATGCATCCAGTGCATGGCGAACTCGGATACGTTATCCGTGCAGGGCTCACCGACCAAGGATGCTGTTAGGAAAACCAGCCTCAAATGTGTTTTATGCATTCCGCCACCCCATTGCATGTACGCGCCACCGTTTACCTTTCCAATCAGCTAAATTCAAGGGGGTGTCGGCTTTGGAAACTAACGTGTAAGGTCGAATGGTCAAAATCAAGGTGGAGGTCCTGGACTAATTAACTACGTAATCAGGCACATAACTAAATATGGAAATTTTACAGCCGAAAGATGATGTCATGAATTGAGCTAACGTCTTGACCTCTGTGAGCACACATCACACATCCAGGTGCGAGGTGCGACCTCCAGACCAACACATATAAGATGATACTAGCAATATTGCCATGAGATAAGTCCCCAATGACTTCCATGATTTGATATAGCACTCACAATGCGTGTTTCACAACCTCGGTTGTTACAGGTCACTACAGCTGCTTCAGTCGGCAAGACCTCTTCTCCCCCCATAAACGAGTGCAAGGTGATTCAAAATATGATATGTATACAGATTACTGCAATAATAGGTCAGAAAATGAAAATATTCTAGGGGGTCAAATTGTCCATTTCAACACAACTGTGTTGTGTCGGAGTTTAAATCCGACACCCCCTTGACTAAATTCAAGCACTAATAGTGATAATAGTCATTTATCAGCACATAAATGGAGCAAGAACTGTGATTATGTTATTACAGAGTCGACAGACCCTCAACAAATCCAGTGAAGTTGATATGTTGACTGCGACGATTTCACAAAGTTCAACGTCGGGATTTGCCGGTTATCACGTGTTGCGAAGCAACTTTGCTTGTACATAGCGCCGTTCAGCCAAGCTTACCTGTTCTCCCCCACACTGACATGTCCCAAAATGGTCACAATCATTTTAAGGGCACGTGAATGCAAGTTATTCTGTTGAATGTCAAAAATGAATCATTCAACTGTGGTTGAACTTTAACTGCTACCTCAGCTGACCCTCAGCCAGACCTTATCTGACATGTCATCTACTCAAACTTATGGAAAAACTTGGTGCCATCAAGTACTACCCGAGAATTATGAATTCAAGAACTGCGAGCACTGTCAGGATCATAAAAATAAACATGTCCCATGGCAGTGTGTATCAGAGAAGAAGATAGCCATGGGACACATGAAAGAACACCAAGAGAAGCGCGCAGCAGATGAAACTGATGCAGATAACTTGCCGTTATTTTTGCAACAATGACTCAAGGCATGGACCATGTTGGAACAGAGGGTGATAGTAAGTAAAGTGATGATAAAGTAGAGTTAAGATAGAGGTATGTCAAAAATTAGTGAGCACAGCAATACTTAAAACAAGCATACGTTAGAGCTTTGAAAGTGCAGAGGAGTTTCTTCCAGCCATACATACCAAGTTTCAGAAGAACACTGAACTTAAATTCTTCAGGTCATACAAAATGAGACTGCGTTGAGATGACTGCTCAAGATGCATGGAAGGCAACTGGTTGTTGATTTACATGAGTGAGCATTTCTTGAATGAAATAAAACAGTGATCTTTCCTCTATGCACAAATATTCTACTTGACATGTTCTGAATTATTTTGTTTGTTTCTGATATCATTCTATTTGTGTAAAATATTCTACAATATAACTGGTTGCTTCTTTTCTACACAATGTTCCTCAGCACCACTACAGATGGTCATTCGTGAATGAGACCTGTCATGTTGAATGTGACAGATATGACTTCAGATCATAGCAAGTCCACTCTAAGTATGACAACGTGATAGTGGAGAATATCATATTTATATCTGTCAAAGGGTAAGCGCGTCTCATAGGACGTGCCTAGAGATCAGTGGCACGTGTATTCGCTTAACCATCACTTTAAATATCCTTAGCAAAGATAAACACACCTCAGTTTGTTTACTCCACGAGTTGGCGACTGAGGTATGTTCTTTACATTATCATTACATTACACTTTACTGATTATACCTAGTTATATTTGTTTCTCACTAGGTAACTTAATTTAGTTCGTTTACTCCACGAGTTGGCGACTGAGTTATATTTGTTTCTCACTAGCC
>JABCKO010008049.1:6774-19810 GCA_018855915.1 Tephrocybe sp. NHM501043
TCAGAAAAATGACATAGATCAGGATATACTTCTGGCAAAAGCATCCTATTAAAATTCAAGAACTATTCAACTGGAGAGTTACTGAGGGCTGGGATGACATGTGGCGGCAAGGTGTAAGGAATAAATCATTCACACACACTTACTACAAGCTAGTCGGATGCGAAAAAGTCCAAAATTGGCGGAGTCAACTCTCCCCTCACCTGACCAGAACCCATGAAGTCGAAGAACGGGTCATTGTGCACCCCATGCTTTTGCAGCAAGAACTGCACTGCTGGGTGCTGCTTGGCCACGCGATCCGCAAATACGACAATGGAATCTCTCAGGCATTCGGCATCTCCGGCAGTAATGAATACCCGCTTCACAACAGATGACATGTTCGCGAACCAGTCTTCGGGCGCGTAATACGGCTCAAGGTAGGGACGGTACTCCTCCAGAACCCCGTTGAGGACGATGTTGCCCCAGTAGATGAGTGCTTCTCGACCAATTACGTCGCTGTCGCCGTTCGTTATCATGGAGCCTGTATCACTGGTGAGGTTGACCCATGGCGACATGGCGTAGGCCCCGCTGAATGGAGATGAGAGTGTGAGGCGAGGGACGCTGGGAACGGGATGGAGAATGTGTGAGATGAGTTTGAATATCATGTTCCCCCCAGCAGAGTCGCCGGTCAATTGGATGTTCTGGGGTGCCACGCCAGAGTCAAGAAGATGTTGAACAGCAAGGACCGCTTGTTTGAGCTGCGTAGGGAATGTCGCAGTTGGGTGAAGTGCTATAGATACATATCGTGTTAGACGATACTGACGGACCTATTTCTGAAAGACAGTGACGCACAATACTGAAGCATGGCAAAACCAGTCTCTTTGCCCCTTGACTTGAGCTCGCCTAACGCAAAGGTCCAGAAAGGCGGCACACATATGGCGGGGGGGATGATATATGCCCCACCTGGGCCAGTGTGAGCAACAACGGTATATAATATCACACCGCAGATACGGACCGTGGAAATACAAGATAACGCGATCTGTCCGTCGTTCTCCAAACCACAGAAGGCGGCTGTTCTCGCCCAGCTCATCGACCACCAGAGGAAGCTTTTGGCTCTTCATGTGAGCCTTGTAGACGTCCAATGTATCGCCCATTCCCCATTGCAGCTGCTTGGCGTTGAGTCTCCCAGTGAGGACACGGAATAACTTGACCCCAGCAATCCTGATCAAGGTCTTGTGCTTATTGGTACGGTGAAACGGCGACGTTAAGAGGGTCCAGCCGATTGAAACAGCTAGGCCCCACGAAAGATGTCAATGTCAATTAAACATGTGAAAAGATAAGATATACATACGCAACTCCAGGACTAGGGTAGCAATAGCCCCCAGTTTCTGCAAGAACGGCGGGTTGCCGTAGGACGTATCCTTCGCTGCAGCCATGGCTCACAAAATGAGAAGAAGAGGATCGGTGGGAACAAAGTGGGCATTCAGTCTGTCAATCGAAGCTGAAGCCATGCATCAGGTGACAGGCTCAGTTGACATGGCATTGCCCCCTCACCTGGGAAAAGGTCGGTAGGAAAGTCGCCTTGGCTGGGAGTCTTGTTTGCTTAAGTTGAAATCACATTGAGCGAAACGCTTTTGAGTTCATCCTGTGCACCACAATGCGTCACTAAAATTAGAAGTTGGGATCACATGAATATGGGCCAGTTTGAGCGCTTCTCACCAATATATCAATCTACGCCACAGACCACCTCCCTCTCGCTCTGAATATTTCCACGCGGTCGCTGTATGTACCAAAGTCATCGATTTTGAGCCTCTACGATGACACACGATAAGAGAGTTGTGCAGCGCAAAACATGTTGAGAGACAGAAAAATCGGTTACGTCATAGTATGCGGGTCTATTTCCTAAATGGGAGTGCTGCTGTACAGTTTCGGAATTTGCCTTGCCACCTTGGACTTGTACTACACCTTCAATTTTCAAGATTTTTACTTTTCTTCTTGCACATCTCGAAGTCCAATGTCTAGGTCAGTGTTAACTGTTCTCAATTTTCCCTCCTCCCCTTCCATATGATTACACTTCAAAATTTTAATTAGACTGCGAACGCTCGTTGCGTCATGAGTTAAAAATTTCTACATTCATTTGTAGCTGACTCATCACTGGCCTTTCTGTACTTATTCCGTTTATTTCGACCCCGAGCTGACATAATTTATTCTTCTTAGGCCCATCGATCTTTTATCTTGACCGAATTATGGATGGGCTGAGCGGGGAGAATTCACCCTGCCTCGACCTGAGCCTGCGAACGTGAACATCTCCTACGTGACCCCGATTGACACTAGTACTGTTGCGTTGCCACCCCGACACGCATGTGTCAATGCATCCTGGAAATTAACAACTCGAGTTTTTACATATACACCATTCCATTGCGGTCCTTTGTATCCTATGTACTTACATGTAAAACAAGACACAAAGTTGACAATTTGTTCCTCGCGTTCTCTGCTCATCGGCGCATGGATGGCGAGTTCACTATATGTAAGTTGAATTCGCCTCAATTGCACTGTCATCGATGAAAAACTCTGGTTCACATCACTTATGCTCTCATCATCATGTCATTGAATTCAAGCTGTGATGCTTGTTTGCTTCATACAACGAGCACTCCGTTATACTTAGAGTTTGCTCTCTCCTTCCTTTACGGTCTCTTATGGACATTTCAGCTGTCAACGTGAACGTCACTGTGGATGACTTTGACAGTGTTCTCTCCTATGCCGACCAGTCACAATGGCAAACACCCGACCCCTCCAGCTCCACGTTCAATGCGAGTGCTACCCCATGGCTAATGGGTACATACCACAAAACGGATACCGTCGGTGCTTCTGTGACCTTCAACTTCACTGGTAAGCACTGGAGTGGCTCCTACGGGCTTGATTAATGAGAGTTCAGGACCTGCAATCTTCATATACGGACACACTGGCCCATCGTACGGCTCTTACGAGGTGCAACTTGATTCAGCCGTGTCCACGCAGAGCGCATACGCAGCAAACAATGCATCTGGTCCATCGCTTCTCTATGGTGCAAGCAACCTCGCCTATGCTCCCCATACCCTCACCCTTCGCAATGTGGGCGCGAAGAACGGAGACGCAGGTGGAAATACCCTATTCTTTGACTATCTGCAGACGACAGTGCAGCTTGCGCCGGCAGGGTACGTGATTCGATTATGTTGTTCCGCATCGTACTGACGAGATGATGAAGCGCAAGCGTGTCAAACACGACATTCGAAGAGGACAATTCAGAACTCAAGTACTCGGGTGTCTGGAATTCGAACAAGTCGCCCAATTTTAGCGGAGGGGGGACGTCATATACCAACGCAGATAAAGCAACAGTCTCCCTCTCATTCCATGGTAGGCGGAGATTGTTTCACCGCATTCTCCGGTACATTAAAAATGTCTTTGTCAGGTTCCGCAGTCTATGTGTTCGGAGACAAGAAGAATGATCACGGGTTGTACAGCGTGGTCCTTGATAACAAGACCGCCGAGGTCTACAGTGGCGAATCTGGATGCGGTGGCGCCTACGGCATGACCTGCGAGCAGATGAAACCGACTTTGGAGTACTTCGCGTCCAACCTCGACGACTCTTTGCACACCCTGACGATCGAAAATCTTGCGGGCATCAACAACTCTTTCTTTGGTGAGCGATCATCTGATGGACCCTTGATACATAATGTTAACCTGGGGTAAACTTGAAAGACTTGGACAGTATTGTCGTTACAGTTCCATCAGTCTATGCTCCTCGCCAGCTTGATGGGACAGCTCCTGGACCAACGTCGCCGTCTTCATCGCCTTCGGCATCTTCTACGACCACGACGAAAGATAATTCAGGGATAGGCTTGTTTCCTTCATCTAATTTGCTTCTCTTGATTCTATGTCTCGCCGTTATGTTCCGCTCCAGCAGCAGGCGCTGGTAGCACATGTATCGTTATGCCACGCCAGGACAACCATACACGCATATATCTTTCATGTGGAGAAAATTCGACGCTGCATCAACCCCTGTGGTCAACTGAGACGTGCGAGCATATCACTCGTATGTCATGCCGGGACAATCATACATGCATGTATCTTTCATGTGGAGAAAATTCGACACTGCATCAACCCCTGTGGTCAACTGAGACGTGCGAGCATATCACTCGTACGGCATGCCGGGACAATCATAACATACGTATCACTTTCAGAAAACATCCGACGCCTGTATCAATGCCTGTGGCCAACTGAAGTATGCAAACATGTCAATCGTAAATCACGCCGGGAGAATTATTTGCATATCACTTTCATGTGAAGATCACTTGACACCTGCCCCTGTTGGCCAACTGAGGGGTGCGAACATGTTAATCGCCTCATATCCGTTAATCAATGATTGGTGCTTCAAGGTAGAATGCTTCTTGTTACAAAGAGTGAGTAGGCAACAGTACATCGTGATCCCGGTTTCACGGCCTGTCTGGTGACGGTCAAGGACTTCTAACCTCCACATATCATTTTCTAGTCCCGACGCCGCCCGAATATTTTGATAAGTTGTCAGTTGCGTTGAGCTGACTGTGTATGAGCAACCTAGAGGAGATTAGGTAGAAAAGAAGACATACTGGTCTAGTATTCCAACTCGACCTCGACGCCACGGCCGTGCATGTTATCATCCTTCGACCGCTCGACCAGCTCCTCGTCAAAACGCTCGAAGAGCTCCTCTGGCGCATCCATGCGAGTGGACAATTTCTCCTCGGTAACACGAGCAGAGAGTTTTTCCTCCCTCCTGAATCCGATCATATGCTTGAAGAAACCGCCGATCTTGCCAAATATGCTGCGCTCGGCCAGGCCTTCCACCTCTGAGCGAACCTCAAGAGGCTCCTCCCTCCTGAATCCAATCATATGCTTGAAGAAACCGCCGATCTTGCCAAAGATACTGCGCTCGGCCAGGCCTTCCACCTCTGAGCGAACCTCAAGAGGCTCCTCCCTCCTGAATCCAATCATATGCTTGAAGAAACCACCAATCTTGCCAAAAATACTGCGCTGTACCAGGCTGTCCACCTCATTGACGTCGGTCCGGCCGTAAAGGTACTCTTCGTTGACATAACTTCTGGTATAAATGTCTCCCTCATCGGTGAAGCCTCTGGCATAAAAGCCGCCATCGTTTAAGGATCGTGTATGGAGATTTTCGACATCGTCGATGAATCGGGTGTGGAGGTTGTCCGTTGGGTCCAGCTCCCTTCGGAATCCTACCAAATGCTTGAAGAATCCGCCGATTTTGCCAAAAATACTGCGCTCAGCAAGACCGTCATCTGCAGTAGCGCGGACCAAGATGGCGGATGGGTCGACGTCGCGAATGTCGATCTCCAGCAGGTCGCGGACTGGGAGCGCAGCTGTTGATGATACGAGGACAACGGCGGCGAAGGCGAGGGGGCGAGTGAATTTCATGATGTAGATTGAGGGTTATAGAGAACTAGAAAAATAAGAGAGAATATGCAAGGAGCTTGACGATCAACGCTTGCTGTGAAAATGACCTTTTCAGACCAGCTGAGAAGTTGGGGATCAGGAAAGGGGGAGGGGGAAGCAATCTTAAATATATTCAACGCGACATCAATGTCATGTCGGCATTTTCCTGTAGTTAAGCTCGAAAATGGCAGTGAGCGGTATTGTCAAAAGGCCGCCACAAAGTCGATCGAGATCAAACATTTGATGGAAGTGACGCTAGACTCGGTGTTTTCGGTTACCGTTATGGGAATACTCGTTTGACAGCGCGTTTGAGAGAAACGGTCCAATCGCCATGGCAGAAGCCTCTATAATCTGTTATCGGCTCATGCAAGAGGAAAGTCCGAAATTCAGGAAGTTGTCCTGGATTTTCGAAGGATGAGTGCATTATAGTTACCAGTTAAGGTCGGAGCTATTGAAAACTACTAAGCCAACTACTCAGTCGTACGGTCAGCAAACAGTTGGAATGGCGTACATCGTACATGGCGGTTTCTCTCCCAAATTCCAATCCCTGTTGCCTGAAAATATCCTGAAGAGCCTACATATCAGTATGTAAGTAGGCGGTCAATGTCGGTCTGATTGTGATCCTGAATGTTTCTTCCTATCCTTCCTGGAAAATTTGAAACCTGGACCATGGGCGAGATTGCCGGTGTGTGCTTTAAGAATAGTCCATTCGGGTTGCCCAGATGAGACGAAGCCTCACTACCTCAGAATAACCCGCTCCGAAGGCTTTTTCTAGTCAGTACTAGACTACTAGTCAACCGGTTTTATCATGCATTTCTGAACGTTCCTTCATATGAAGGATGCGAACAGCTCCAACCATACCTGGAAAAAGCTACTCTCACTATGATGCTCTATCATTGTCAAGTTTGAACGTTGAACACTGAACGTCACAATTCTCACGGTCACAAAAGCGAAGAGAATCGCGCTTTCTTCGCTTCGGTTTCGTTTGTGCTCCTTGACTGTTTCCTGTATCATAATTCGGGTCTAATGGCCGTCGATACCACATTTCTTCCTATTCTAACCCAATCGGACGTTGAAAGGGCGGCTCAGGTGAGAGAAAGGAGCAAAACAGAGTATTGGACAAGTACATTAACCGACTTTAGCTGATTCAACAGGCCTACACGCCCCCGACGACATCTACATCTCCTGAAGATCTAAAACGACTTCAGAATGAGCTTTTTGAGCTTCAGAAACGACCGGAAGCTTGGGGACTGGTAATCCCATTATTGGAATATCCTGATCAGAATGTGCAGTTTTACGGTGCACATACCGCACAGGTGAAGATTGCCAGGGACTGGTGAGTGTCTTGCTGTTGTGATTGGTGAAAGGCGCGCTCAATTGATGTTTTACAGGGAGGCCTTTCCCGCAGAGCATACATTACAACTTCGGGATCTCATGGTGCAACTTGCGGCACACTCAATGTCGATCGGGCGCAGTAAATTCATTCTGCGCAAGCTCTTTGTCTCGCTCACAACACTTGCATTGAAGCTGGTTCCTGGACATCCCACCCGGTGGCCAGAATGGATCATGGCATGTGTAATGGCCTTTTCAGGCGCCGGAGCGCCTGCACAATATATCCACGATTTTCTCGCAATTGTTGCTGAAGAGGCTGGAAACGCCGATCTCATTGGCCCGAGTAAGTGAGTTGTCGCGTGCCCTTTGCATATGGGATGGCGTTCGAGGTTTTTCACAGACTCCAGATACGCCAATCGTTGCAGGACGCTGTTCCAATGGTGGTACAAGCTGTTCGAACGTCGTTGGAGATTTCACAGCACATTCCGTCTGCGTTGAAGTGTTTACAGGCATGGATGAGCATTATTCCTTCAAGTGACATTATCCCCCTCGTTCCCCTACTCATCTCGCTCCTCAACCAATCCGACAACGAATTATTTGATGCTGCAGCCGACGCGATACAGGAAATCATGACCAAGTCTGCACTCTCTGACGGATCAGGATCACGGACTCTTACAGAACCTCTCTTAATCTGGATCGACTCTCGCGGCAGCAACATCGTCGATGCCACCCTCCAATCGAACCACGTCGACGAGATCTCCCGTTCATTTTGCAAGCTCCTCGCAGCACTGGGCGATCACTCTGCTGCCTACCTCGCCGCCAACCTTGCCTCGTCTACCCCAGTAGTTCCATCTGCTCCACCACCAGGAGCCACCCCTCTACCGACGAAGACGCGAGGCGAACTCATTCAGACGTTCCTCCGACTCCTCTTGGCGTACACGGGACTTCCCGGATACTATGGCGAAGATGAGGAGGAGAGTGAATTAACGCTCGCGTTCTGGTATCTCTTCCAAGAAGCCCTGTGGAGCACTGACTATTACATTGAGGAGGGAGATGCCAGCGAATCCTCCAACATCGATGGCAGTGAGGAGGTGCAGGCGATGGCAAAACTGGTGTACATCGAGCTCGTGAAAGTGTTGAGGCGAAAAGTCGCCTTTCCTGGCAAGGGAAGCGGATGGTCGAAAGGTTCGTGTCGCTTGTTGAGTGACGGTTCGTGGATTGACAATCGCCTATGGCAGACCAGGTAGAGAAGTTTCAGGTGTAAGTCACTGTTCGTCAAATTTACAGTACTCAGCTCATCCTCCTGCCCTTGCTGCCAGGTATCGTAGAGATGTCGGTGACACCCTCATAAATGCGTGAGGACTTTTACAAGATGTTTAATAAACTATGACCAATTGAAGACAGCTATTACGTCCTTCGGCACGACATGCTTGGTTATCTGGTGGATGATGCCATTCAACGTATCAGTAGTAGGCAAGAACAGGATGGCTGGCAGGTGACATTTGTTAAAGAGCAATCAGGTCTAAAACCTCTTACAGATCACTTTCTAACAGGAAATAGAAGCGACATTGCATTGTATCACTTCTATCCAAGAAGCCATCGACATGGAGAATACACCGCACCTCCCTCGAATCTTCGGTTCAGAGGTCTTGGGGAGGCTACCATCAGCTGGTGCTAACCGAATACGGAAAACGACTCTGAGCCTCATTGGTGCGCAACCCTCCTCGTTGTTTCGGCTAATTTAAATTTTCTTCTCGTAGGTACTTATTCTTCCTGGTTTGCCAGTCAGCCCAATAATCCCCCTGGCCTACTGATGAGCGTCTTGACGTATGTTGCCTCCGCCCTTACCGACCCCTTGCTTTGTCTCCAGGCGGCCATTGCTTTGCGCAATCTTTGTGATGCCAACCGGAAAGCATTAGCGCCAGAAATTGGGGCATTCGGTCAATTGCATGCAGCGCTGGGGAGCATACCCGTACGTACCAACCATCATATCCAACAACTCATGGCCTGACGTTGGTGTAAGGATTCGGAGAAGAGTAAAGTTGTTCAATCAATTGCTAGTGTTATTCAGGCGCTACCCGCGCTTGATGAGATTGAACCGATATCGGTGCGTCATTCGCCACTCCACGTTCATTTCGTCCTAATAGACTACAGGCCATTGTCAACCCAATAGTTGGGAAGCTTGCGGAGGCGCTGCAGTCGTCATCCTCTGTATGTGACTTGCCGTAGTTCCACCGCTCACCACTAAGTGTTATTCAGCTTCCCGACGAATCCCGCACGATTATTATCAACCAGCTTGAGACACTATCGGGTGTAGCGAAAGGGTTAACAAGGTCAACGGATGGTTTGGTGATCCTCGGGGAACGCGATTCAGAGTCGCAAACTCAACTAGAAGCCATGGAGCGCGCCAGGGATGATCCAAGGACCGTCAATTTGCGCAGATATATTTCCGAAACACTGGATGCTGTGGTCAGACTTTGGTCAACCGATGCGGGAATCAGCACCGTACGCCCTTCTCTGCCCCCTCGCGATACAAGGCTTATGATATTCCTCGCAGGCCTTAAGCGAGCTCTTCAAATCTATTACTTGCCTTCCAGGAGACACCACCCTCATAAGCCTCTCTGCAGGACCGCTTCTGGGGCTCGTGTGCCTTGCGGCTCAACGCCAGCTCACTGCCGCGTGGCTCTCTCTCGCAGCCATTCTCATTGCTCAACTCAACCCACCACCTTTGCTGTTAAGCAGTGGGGCCTGTGTCAAAACGGGACCGACACCGGAAGCGGTTAGCATTGTGGGGACTGCATTACCCATGCTGTTAGAATACTCGTTAAACGCAATGTCACCGCCTGGAGCGATGGAGGCGGTAGGTCGCCGTTGCTTGCATTTCCAAACTCGTGTTGATGAGTTTCCTTCCAGAATCCGGATATTGTTCAAGAATTTTTTGTTTGCCTGGATCGGGTGAGTCGCTTTCCTGCGCTGTTTGATTTCGTCGATGACGCTCATGATATCCTTTGTTACAGACTGCACAGGACTTTACTCGTTCTTTCTATACCTTACCTCCAGGAGCGCTCGATGCGCTAATGAATTGTACTATCACTGCATTATCACTTCAGGAGCGCTATTCTCTAGTACAAGCCTCTAATTTCATAGTACGACTTGCGTCGATTCGAGGGTCCTTTTTACTGACGCCAGGATATGCTAGTGCACACTCATCCAACGAAGTTCCGTCGACAATATGCTCGCTGCAGATAAGGAACGCCTCCTACAAGTGCAGGGAAGACGAATCATGAAAGCCGTCTTGGAAGGCTTTGCGAGCGTTGCCCCACGAAGGTATTGTTGGTGGCTCGTTATTTTTCGTCCAGCATGATTTACCAATGTTTCCTCGCAGTGTCATGCCTAATCTGATAGAGATTCTAGGCACACTCCTGAGTCGGGCTGGTGGTGGTATTGGCGGTGGAGGTGGAGCGGGTGGCGCAGTGGCTGTCGCGTGGATACGAGAGATCCTGTTCTCGGTCAGTATTTATGTTGTGGCCGTCTGTAAGAATGACCTCCGAATTATCAATCTCCCAGGATAATTTTGTTGCATCGAAAGCGACGCCAGAAGTGAAGGAAACCTTCGCTGCGGCTATTGCGAAGTCAGTTTACATCCATACTGTCCCATTGAACGTTTACTCAAAGTTCTGCCAGCTCACGTTCATTGAAGCGTACACGAGACGCAGCAAACCAATTTACTCTTGTAGCAAGAGGTTTAGAGGCCTCAGGATTCGGATACACTTCTGTTTCTATGTAAAGGAATTTGTCCTTCCCAAACAGTGAAACACTACATGTAGCACCAGCAGCGTCCTGATTAAGGGGACAAGTAACTGCATTCTATCTTATTATGTATGGTGGGAGGATGAGGAATCAAGGCATTGGGGCGAGAGTCTGATGAGGGCTAGAAAAAGTTCCATGGTCATGCATGATGAGCAAATATTGCAAATAATAATATATTCCGTCGAGTCCATTCTCCACAATGAAAATTTGGACGCCGTCGGAGAATACTGGCCCGTCCCTTTGTGTAAACAAGGTATGTGGTGCCGAACGGGCGATGTCAAAGTACGTCCCATCCCGAAGGGGGTCGCACTCATCTCTCTGCACCTGGGTTATCGTCATTGGCGATTTTGATTGTGGAAGAATCGAAGAAACAAATTTTACAGAACAAGGCTTTATATAACAAAGGAAAGAACCCACGGTCAGATGATCTGATTACAAATCGTCCCCTTGGCTGAACCTTGCACGTTTCTCGTCTGACATGAATATACAACTCTTTTGCCTGCGTCGTTTGGGGACTCCCAACCCAAAGCGGTTCGACATTGAACTAAGGGTCTTGACGTCAACATGAATTCTTGGTACTTCAAATCTTCAAGTGGGCCATTAATTTCTTCTGGGTCTACACTGAGCTGATTCATCTTGTAAAGACCCACGTTCTATGCCATCAGGAAAGAAGTTCAAGGCGAAAATCTCTTAAGTACACGAAGAACCCTGTCGTTGACTCGTAAATGATGATTTCTTTTCCAATAATTGCATTTGACGCGTGTAGTTGGTACTAACTGGAGCCCAAGTAACGTTATGTAGCAGAGCGGTCAAGCATTCTACACATTCTTGTCACGGACGGACTTTGTAATCCAAATATTCTTTGTGAAATGTGAACGGAATTGGTACTGTGACACTCGTGACTTTGGCTACCTTCATAAGTTATACGGGTAAGCGCGTATCAGAATTGGAGCCTATAGCATTTTTCTGGAACCTGCACAAGAGGCTGTGTGAGAAGGGGCGCTGCTTGAATAGAAGGATCTATCTATCTATCTCACCAGTCCTGCTGACGGGCCAGCCACCCACTCACATGGTACCGTCAACCTCCACCCGCTCTCCAGAGGCTCAGTGGTGAGTTCAGCCTTCAACAAGCTCCACGATGATAGTGACATGGACTCTGTAGCACGTTAAATCGCCAGATGGTCTCGAATACACGAAGATTGTCCATAACTTATTCCAGAAGCCGGTCGACCTTTTGCGTCCTCTTTCGGTCATACATTGAGGCCTCACTATCATGATGGCTGTTGGTGCTCGACGTGTTCAGCAGATTGTCGATACCCAACCCATTTCTGCTTATTTGTTGGTATGTCGATTCGTATTCCCTGCCTGGTCTGCAATCTCACATGTTATCATTTAGCGTCCATCGCTCCTGCTGCCGGCGTGAAGAGCATTGAAGGCCTCCTCGAGTACATTAAAGACCGAGTTGGTTACACCAACGACATCATCGGCACCGCTCTCGGTATGTCATTCATCCCCTAGTAGATTCGATTCAGCATTGACTGTTCCCACAGCTCCTCGCGAAGACGGTGGAGCGTTGACTCCAACCTCAAAGTCTACGGAACAAAGCGTTGATGCATCCGTTATTGAGCGGCTTCCTCTCCAGCCTTCCGCTCACAAGCAACGGTCTACGCGATAGCTGAGCACGCAGCCACGCCGTTCATCGGCAAATAAAAGCGAGGAGACCGCTGTGGCTCATACGTCGGAGCCTCTAGCTTATTTTAAAATTAGAAACATTATTTGTATAGCATAGTGACTTGGTTGGACAGAGATACCTACACTTCCTAAACTATATTCCGCGCAGGCAGTTGGACTTACACACAAGAGCTCAGTAATTTGATTCAATTGCAAGGCATATGCCAACGCGTTTGCAATCGACACATGATAGCCTGCATTGTGATAGCTGGCTCAGTGACTGAAATCCGCTAAACTTCACCCAATTACTTCACCACTTCCTGTCGCTCTCCAAAGCTCCATGGCATACTGACAAGGTCACTGGTAAATCTCCAAGAGAGAGGCCGCTCTACCAAGGGAACATTTCTCAACCACCGCTTTCTCGATATTTTAAGAGAAGGTTAGTTTCACACTTGGTAAAAACACTTTTTTCGATATATATAGAACCATACAAATCACTCAGGTTTTTCGTCGCCTCCAACCGCTTCACTCATAGCTTTGCCTTCGGCCAACTCGTCCTTAAGACGCCTGAAATGCTTCTCCTCTTCCCACACAAACGGACTGTCGCTCGCAAACAACAAATCCATCTCTTCTAGTGTCCGATTTGCTGTCCTGGGGGATATCGAAGGTTAAGAGTAGCATCAGTGGGGCAAAGTTAACACGTACTCAGGGTATAGAGCCCACACCATGGGAATCGACAAAAAGTTCACAACACCAAAGATGTGGAGTGTACTAACAT
>JABCKO010008050.1:0-19664 GCA_018855915.1 Tephrocybe sp. NHM501043
TCCATTTCAAAGTGTTTTATTATCCTTGACCCTAAAATAGAGTGAGCTTGTTGTGTCATAGTCCATACCATGTTACTTGCATAAATCTATATATAGAGACCTTCCATATTTCTTGTGAGGTCTGTTCCACAAAGTTGCAAAAGGATTTAAGTGGGTCAAAGTCTATTGTGTAGGAGCCAAAAAATTGGACATCTTTACTTATCCCAAATTTGGTGTGTAGGCCTCAAAGAAATCTTGTGCAGTTCCATAGGTCTGATATATATCAAGTTAGCTGTTTGCCTTGGACCAAGAGGGAAGCTCTCTGTACATCAGGTTTGTTTCCTTTGCCATTACTTCTCTTGCTGTCATCCACATCATTTCCAACAAAATCTTCCGTATTCTTGGACCAACAACATGTAGATGGTGGTGAGTCTGAATCTCCATCCAATGTATTGCTATTTTGCTTCTTTTGTCTCTGCTGCTACTCCATAGTTTCTGCTGCAGCTGCCTTCTTCTGTGATGCATGCTGCTGTTGTATGCATTTGGTTTCTTAGTCACATTCTTTGCAATGTTCACAGGTTTTGTGCTGACAGTTTGGTGGTTCATTATGACACCAGGACTTTGAGCCAAATTTGAGTAGACATTTGACAGGCAAATGTGATATGATTCTTCAGTACATCTATGTAGAAATGTAGAACAAACATATGCTGAAATCACATGACTTTCCATTTATTTTAGGACATGTCAGTGTGGGAGCTCACATGACAGGTTTATTTTATACTTTTCAGGTTGCAAAATTGTTTAGCTGCCAGCAGTGATTTATCATCAGTTTTGGTATCAAAACAGTGGGCTGCACAGCTAGCTGCCTTCATGCATTGTGACGGGGCCAAAGGGGGTGCATCTCTTATGGTCTTCTGGTCATCCTTACAAGATTTGGAGGTGTAGAAACAATTTCCGACTTCACAAAATGACAATTGTTAAGCTTAAGGCTACAGAGGGAGTTGGCATGTTGACAAATATTTGAACAACATGAGGTGGGATTTCAAACAATAGTCCAAAAAAAAGACCCGTTGGGCAGTATGGGAGAACCAAACCCTTGGACAATGCAAATGAATTTATGCAAGGCCGCTGAATAGATGCTGAAAAACATTCAGTTGTTGAGGCTATGCTGATAATCATTGGTGTCTTGAGGACCATTGCAATAATGCCAAATGCCATCATGAAGCAATTCACGCTTGTGGCCCATGTAGATTGGTGCAGCAAGAGTGCCAATTATTGCCAGGCCATAGACAAAAGGACCCGTCCAAGAGGCAGATAGAATATGGTGCAAGATGCATGAAACCTGTTCAATAATGTTCTCACACATGGCTGGCATGATGGTATCATTGTACCGCCTCAATAATGCCACTTCAACAATCAGGTGGACACCATGTCATTGGCACTCTAAGACACTCCATTTGACAAAGTTGGGGAGTAAAGTGTCACCCTCCACGCAGCCAAGGTTGATGATGTTGACTACAATTATGAAATTAGTTCAGCACCCTATACCCAGAAGACCCTATATATGCTGAGAGTCCCACAAAGCATTCCTCTTATGTTCCTTGGGCGTTCTAACAATTGGTTTGATGTCAATTCCTGGAATGGGTCCACCTGTCCATTCATGAGATAGGTCATGTAAACCATCCCATATCGAGCAAATGCGCCCTTGAGGTTTCACAAGGTGAGAAGCTGGAGGAAATTTGATAGACAAAAGCCATTTAAAGGACCATATTGGGATAACTGGGATGAAGGAACCTGGTGGTCCCAACCCTCAATGATCTGATGCAACAAGGTTTGGAGTGTAGAAAATGCAGCCATGAGAGTTGGAGCTTCTGGGGAATACACCAGTGGAATACATAGGTTGGGTTGATGAGTTGCCTAGCATTTATACAATAACATGATAGAATCACATGTACAGAAGACAAAATCAAAACCTGTTGACAGGCATAATTGACAGTTTGCCACTGATTGTGGCTAGGATTTTGGGATTTTAGAGACTTATGCTATTGATTTGCCACTCTTACTGAAATTAAACAAAAGAGCAAACAGGCCTAAGGGAGAAAGAAGCCCACAAAGCTGCACTACCTATACAAACACAGTAAATCACAAGAACAAAAGAACAACAAAGCAAGGACACATCTGTCTGAGGCTGCACTGTATGCACCCATGCCAGAGAGATCCAAAAAAAACAACATAGCCACAATAAAGCCAGAGCAATAGAATGGATCAATGGCCAAAAGCATTTACTTACACGCACACCAAAAATAAAGAAGTTTGAGGTAGCCCTAAATCCATGCCTAAACTATTGTTTTCAGACTGGGAGTAAGGACCTCGCCAACATGTTCATCATTAGTGTGATGTTAAGACAACAAAATATCATGTGTTGTTTTGTGACAGAGAACTACATTCAAAAGCAAAAGGACATCAGCCCTTGTCAGCCAACAAACATGACCACCACCCTTGTTGGCTATTAAATTCCCCTTGAAGTTATGGAAAGGGTTATTGGCATGGAAAGACCCACCTTTATGTATCTATGCAACTGGAGAGCCACACCCCCCTCTCATAAAAAATTCTTTTTGGATTGTTTGTCCTACTTCTTTGCTTGTCCTTCCTTAGGCACTACTAACAATGTGTTACAGACTACTATACCAATTATCAGGCTAATCAGTATGATGTTGTCTTGAAATTGCATAGAGTTTATCCAAATGTCCCTGATTTTGACAAACATATGGGGGAAACAGAGGACAACAAGAAGCTGAAGGCAGATGGCAAGATTGAGGAGTCTGATATGACTTTCTTTAATACCCCATCTTATGACTGCCTTGAGTTTGAGAGGCAATTGTGCCAAGACTTGTATGATATATGATGGTGAGTTAGTCCCTCCTCTTTTCATGCTTAACCACACATTTATCCATCACATATCTACTAGTTGTACTTCAAATGCCTTGTACTCTCCAAATATGATGCCTAGTGCTGTAGGCATATTTCCTGTCTCCTATCCATGTTGTCTCTAGCTATCGCCTTTGCCACCCTTGTTTTTCCTGTCCAACTTTTACTTAATCCTGTATATGTATAAATGATTATGCCAAATGATGTCCACCAGTCTATATTTCCTGCTTTTGATGCTGCTTAATGAATGACCACACAATGTCATAACCATGAACATTCAAAATTAGTTTTATCATAACTTGCAAGCACTCCCGTTTTACATGATGATTACTTGAAGTTTATAGTTGATACCTCTGGGTCTACTACTTGGCCTTTGTATACCTTCTGTAGGGTTATGGGGTCTCACTCAGTCATAAGATTCACAGTAGTCTGAAACAGGCAAACCAAGCAATGTTTAGTGATAGTTCCTCAAATCATGATACTTCAAGTTGTGGTGCACCAAGAGAAGTGGGAGATTGCAAGAGATGCAAAACAGATGATCATCTATAATCTGGCACATCAGCCAATTTCTGTTCTAAATCTTTTGAAATTCAAGAAACCTTTGCACCATTATAGTGGCCAAGATACTTATACTCTGACAAATGAAATAGATAAGTTGCCATCCACGCTTTATCCCAAAAGTGAAAACAACCTCAGGTCAAATGCTGATGGCCATTCTAACTTTCATTGCTCTTATGAGGCCCAGTCTTCAGCTGATGTTACACATATTGTTACACCTGATGATACAAATTTTATAACATGGGCCATACTCTTTATTTATTGGCAATAGGGAAATCCTTGCCCATTACGCCCTTGTACTTTGAGCAGATGGCATCTGAGTTTGCCTCATCCTTACCCTGCTCAGTTGCACTCTCATCTGACTGCTGCCTGCCCCCCATACACTGCTAAACAAAATCTACACCTGTATGTGCATTTATATCAGCAAACAATGATTATAATTCTGGCCAGGTGGGATGCTCACCTTTGTTCAAGAGATCTGCAAAAATGTTAGGCAATATGAGGAGGTTGAGAAATAATCAACGTGCCTCGTTCTACTCTCTGGCTGGACTGCTACCTATTGAACTGTTGAGCATATCCATGGAGCCACAACCACCACCATCACTCACTGCCTGACCACTGGTGTTTGCAGTGTCAGACAATTTGTTACTACTAGCAGCCTTTTTCAAGGAGTCCATGATTGACTGGGATAAGGATTGAATATTTCTTTGCTGAATCTGCCTCCACTCAGGACCTTTCTATTCTAGACTCTGATGCAATGATGCTGGTCAGAAGAGTGAGCACTGAGAAACATTGAATTTACTAGTCTGATGCCTTGATGCAAGCACTAAAACCTTTGGTTGTCAGAGCTCATTTTTGAGCTAGAGCACAAAGAGCTTGATACTATTTATACCCCATTGCAATGTTCAAAAAATTCATCACCTCTACACCAGGTTTCTTGCAAGGTCATCTGGAAGACGTTTGCTCATTTGAATTGTGCAAACCATGTCACACTGACTGCGGTGTTGCACAATGTTCAAATAGCAGCAGAGAATGTCCTGTACCACCAAGTTACGCTTCAACACATCACTTTAAGGCTAAAATAAGCAGATAGAATTCAAGTTCTGTAGTAGTGTGTCAGGGTAGCCTTCCGCGTTCATTGTCGGAGTATCAAGGTTGAAGACATGGTGCAGTGAGCAGCTTATACTCAATTTATGAGGGATAGTGTACATAATAGTAAACAAGTCATCAAGAGAATGCATAGTCTGTGAGCCATACTCCAGAAGTCTAAAAGACCTTCCGAGTAGCACACAAGTAACATATACAGAAAACACTTAGCTGCATATGACCACAGTACTCGATATCAGTTGACATGATGAATAGTACTTAAGAGATAGCAAGCACATCAGAACGCCCTCCTCCTTGCTCAATACCTGCTACAAACTGCCACCAATGACTCCAACATTGAAGCCACCAAGTCTTTCCCCAAAAACAACAACATCTCCTCAGCCATTGCTGCTACACTCAAAGCAGAACAGGTAGCTCCTCCTCTTTCTTGTAGATACTCTCTGCAGTACTGCCATTCCCTGTAACCTCCTCATCTTGTGAATGTATCAGTACATTGGTGCTTTAGTTCTGTTATGTGTGACTCCCCTTCCAGCTTTCTTCAATGTGTGATACATTCAGTAGTCACTCTTACTCCTCTAGCTCACCCTCAGGCACACCATCTTCCTGCACCTTTAAGGGTATATTTTGAAAGGACAAGTCAGGCAATTTGCATGGCTTCTCTTCACACTTCAACACTGCCAACTTCTCCAGTCTTATGTCCACCCAATACTATAAATTGGCAAGCATAGCAAGATATAATACAGGAAGTGCTGACTTGCTCATGCCACACAGAACTGCAAGGATTTAGCTCCCTCCTTAGTTCTGGCCACCACTACCATTGGCCCCAAAAACCTTGGCTCCATCTTACTACTCAACAACTTCTCCACTGCAGTGTTTCTCACAAACACCAAGTCCAAGGTTTTGAGCTCATAGTTCAATCCTGACATTTGATTTTGAGTTGTAGGCAGCAATATGGATCCCTTTGGTCCTATATTTCTTTTCCAACTAGGCTATTACTTTGGTGTACTGGCCTGCATTGTCCATCACAAGCTTAGCAATGCACCCCCACCAACATACCACTTCCTCAAAAATCTAATGTCCAATTGTCTTATGATTTTCTTTTCTCAGTGGACACCCCTCCATTCAAGACAAATGGCCCATGGACCAGGAAGATTGTGAGTGCTGGATCCACACATTAAAGGCATCAAATGAACTTTGTCCCAAACAAATGATAAACCTGTTGCTCACCAAGATACAAGTGTAGATGTCCACCATGACATTGTATGCAACTGTGGCAACATTGACTTGAGGGCTAGTTGTCAGGTGTAGAACTAAGTTGACAACCTGCAATTCAATAGTGTTGATTAAAATTCAAATTGATTTCTTCAATACTCTGAGGGCCTACCTGGACAACCATATATGCCACTCCAGAGTCCACCAGAAAGGGACATACTGGAGAACCCATCCAATAAAGCAGGTAGTGTTGAAGGTTAGTTGACCTAGTGCCACACTGATACACACTTGGACCCACACTTCAGGCAGACCCCTCCACCTACCCAGTTAGGATAATTATTCCCTACTAGCTAGTCCTCCTAAGAGGCCCTGAGATGAGGTCCCAGCCCAGAGCCCATGGACCTGCCCTTTTTCTATGGGCTTGCCCTTATATGGATGGGACTGCCTGAGGGCACATCCAGATGTGAATGGGACCACCTAAATGTTTGTGGACATGCCCACATCCATGCAGACTCATCATATATACCACTTTAAATTTATGTGTATTACATGTTATTGAATATAATATCAGACCATACTCATAGGAAACAAATAATGAATGTAATTTCATAACAAAAAACAAATGAAACTATGTATGTCATTACTCTCCCCTTCTAGTATCTGATTTGCTGTTTCCTTGTAAGGCAGAAAGCAAAGAGCACAACATGTCAGCATCTACAAGTACCTTCTTTTGGCAAGAATGCAACATCTTCATAGTGTGACTGGGGCCAGCATCATTGTTGCCAATGTCTACACACTTCTTCTTCTGGAGTTGGGGAGCCTCTTCATAGCTGGGGCCAGGAAGTTCTGTTATTTCATTGTCATCATCATTGGTGTCCATGGGCATCTTCATCTGCTGTTGCAATACTTCTTCAGAGTCTGCCATATGTTCTCTTGCTGTGAACAGATTTGGGATTGTTGTCATCAGGGTCCAGGGTGAAATTCTTGGGCAGGTACTTCCAATAAGGTTGGAAGGAGCTTGAATTTGTGTTTGAATTTCTTTAAGACTGATTGTTGAATGATTGTTTGGCTTTCTGGTATGTAGGGCACTGTCTGATGCAAACAATGTCTTTTTTATGTGCATCTGTTACCAAGGCCACATCACCCAAGTTGACATTGTCAGCTCCAGCTTCAGATCTCATGGAGCTATGAATTAAGTATGTAGTGTGTGAAATACAAGACAAACTCTTACCTGAATCCCATTGTCTTCCAACTGGCCTCCTGGAGCTAATGTCCCCAGCCTTGACAACAAAAAGTACAACATCAAGGTGGCTTCAAACAGTATCACTCCAGATATCATTCTTAAAAGTAACACATTATGAAAGCATGATCCTGAGAGCAACAATATGGCATGTATCAGAATTATGCCAAGTTTATGCTTGTATGCAAAGTCAGGCCAGTACATCTACACCATCTTCATTACCAAGCAATTGGCAAGCTCTCTGCCATGCAGGAAAAGCACTTGGCCTATTAAAGCAAACATCAGTGAGGTTCACAAACCTGCAAAAGGATATGTACCAATGTCTAGCTGCAACTATTCAACAAAAAGACTTTGCTCTTCATCACAGGGATTTGACTGCTTCTTCAATTTTGCTACAAATATTGATAGCAAATCTGGAAAATGCAAGGATCTGTTGAGCTTCATGTCCTCCATTCTGTTGGACTATCTCAGTACCAAATGGCAATCTTCAATGGAGACACTGACTTCAGTAAAAGGTCCTACTTGGTGATCTCCTGCAAAATAATTGTCTTCTGAGACAGCTTCATCCCTTCATATGAATGGGTGGGTTCATGAAGATCAGCTTGTGGGTGGATGTATATTCTCAGCACATGTGGGGGGAGAAATTGAAGAAGCCTGCCACTGGCACCTCGATGGCAAGAAAGTTCAAGAACATCTGAACTATATTTGCAGTACTGGAAATGCTCATGGTGGATGGCAGACCAGAGTTTGATAATACTGCAGTTTATGAGGTCTGCAAAGCACAGGGGACAGAGCTTCAATTTCAACATCTACTTAGTACTGAGCTCTGCCACAAACACAAACTTATCTCAACAATGATCACCACCAAGCTTAGTATGTGACATCAACATGTAGTAATTGATTGTTGGCTAAAGTGTACTTTCAGAGGAAGCTGCATTGACCACAGTCACTCAAATGATGTACAGCAACTTTGATAACATTACAGAAAAGCATGGTCTTGTTATCAAGGGCTGGCCACTGCCTATGTTCTGTTTTCTGAGCAACATCAATTCAAGCACTGAGATTAATCTCCTTCTATACACATGGAAAACTGGCACAGCATATTTTTATAAGATGACAAAGAATGAGTATAATACATGAGTCAAAGCCCATCATTGTATCATCCCCCAAACTTCACACTACTACCACTTCTGACATTGATGCCACCTGAGCCACTACACAAGTTATCACTCTGCCCCTGAACTCCAGATCAGCTGAGCAGTCTTTGGCTGTGAGCACTGCAAGCACTGCAGCTACCTCAGAACAACAGGTACCAATGGTGACAAATTTTGTTAATTGTTACTGGTCATGACAGAAATGTTATTGCCATTGCCAACAAGTCTCAGAAGCCCCAGAAGGATAAGGGACAGTCATGCAAAAAATGTTGGTCTGAGAATGATGTGCCTGTTGTTGAGTAAATCATCCTTATATGAGGAATTATTAGTTGAACATTAACTGTAGTATTGTCACCTATAAGAAGCTATGCAGATGTGAAGTAGAAGCAAAAATGTGCTATTAAAAAGTAGGAGAGAGTCTCCACAGACTATATCACATCTCAATGATAGGAAGACTTATGAAGGTTGTGGATACACATATGTATGTGGTTATATAATGACAAGGGAGGGTGCATCTATGAACATAGTATCAAAGGCTATTTGATGGCAGGAGGGAGCATGAGGTCTATAAGAAAGAATGGGCAAAAGGATTTGATGGTGATGAGCTTAAAAGTAGTGGATCACTGAGATCACCAACAGACAAGTCATTGAGTGCCCAGGCTGAAGATGACATTGTTAAGCACACTTAGGTAGCTCACAAGTCTGTGCAACACAAAATTTGTATCAACTTATAGTAGTTGGGTTTTAAATATATCAAAGATAATTTGAATGCTTCTCTAACAAGAAGGCTTACAACTGGCCAGCCTCAGCCTCCCAAGGTGCCAAGCACATAGACTCAGCCACCTTGAGCATTGAAAGCCATAAAATACTAGATCATAAAGATCATGAAGACTATCTGGAAGTGCCTTATTAGGTTGAGAATGAGTGGGTAGAGTGGGTAGAAAGGCAAAAGAATTAAGGGAAGCCTTTTGATAAGCTTGGGTTTCTGACTGATGATACTGGATCTGAGCTTTCAAAGCCACAATTGTAACAGATGATAGAAACATCAAAGACCCTCTGGACCAAGCTTTTGTAACAACAAGATACACCCAGTAACATGGAAGAAGAAATTGAACAAGGCAAAAGAGTATTTTTATTATTATATGCTTTATGATTTCCTGGAATTCTTACTTGCTGATGGCCACTAGAAACTGAAGCAGTTTGCAACTGTCAGATACCCTGACTGGACAGCAAGCTGCAGGGAAGAAAAGCCTGCCAATAGGTGTCATCTGCTTTTGTGTTTGGCTTGTGCTCACTGACATAGGAAATGCAGATTCATGACACAAACACTGCTTGGATGACAGTGATGATAAACTAAGACCAAGCAAGTCCCAGTGGATGTCTCCTCCTCCTGGGACCACAATTATTGAGATCAATGATTTGGATAACAATGGTGCATGACAATGACTTCATTTACATGTTATAACTAATCCCTCTATATGCAGCAACACCACCTGCTATAAGCTCAGTACCAAATCCTGTACTACTTGCTACTACCTCTTCCATGCTGCTGCCATCTACAACTGCATTACTTCATCCAACTTGCATATCATTGCTGGACAACACCAAAATGACACTGGCAAGTATCTTAGCTCCAGGTCCAATAGCATCCAGTATGGCTGTGTCACCACCTCTCTCATCAATTGCACCTATTGCTCCAGCATCCCCCAAGTCAGCTTTACCTACAACCCATGCTGACAGCTCACGTATCATGCCCATGACAGCCATGAAATACAAATAATCCCCTATAAGTACTTCATGCATCAAAATGACTTGACTGACTGATTTTGCTTAGAATTTTTTTTTTCCATTTCTCCCCCATCCACATCAATCTCTGCTACAGCTGCAACCACCAGTACTGAAACTACCAGAAACTTCTACAACCAAAAGAAGGACTGTTCTCCACATGGTGTGTAGAATACCTTCTTTTGGGCTGCTTTCTTATATTGTTTTCAGAAACCTATATACAATTGACTATCTTGTGTCCCACCCCAAAGCAACCACAGCTGAGTTTGGTGAAGCCTGGACAACATGCAACACTGAAATGAAGAAGGTCAGTCTCATTAGCTTTATATTTAGGCTTCCAATCTGTCTCTGATATCATGCCAGAAATACCAAGGAACTCTCAAAACAGAAGAAGAAAAAGAAGGCTGAGTTGTTTCATAATCACTTGTTCTAGTTTTGGCATTAGCAGATGGAGTGATGCAGATGGTATTGCTTGGGAGCAGATTAGAACAGATTATGAGGTGCACCCAGAAATACAGATAGATACAGTAGAAATCAGACTACAGCAGACAATATCAGAATTATTTTCAGATGCTCAAAGAAGGACTTGGTTTAGATCTGGAAATTAGGTAAATTTCTGGGGATTTCTGATGCTTCCAGAACTCAGATCCCTCCAGATTCCTCTGGATCCTGCCAGACCAGCCTGGAGCCTGTCCTTACTGGGTTTAAGTGGTCATTGGAAGACAGGTAGGATGAGCTGGAAAAAAATATCAAGGTCATTGAGTACTCTCAGAGACACTCATGCAAGATTTAGAAGCTGGTGGGATGGCTTACTATTATTACAGCATTCAAATAAGCATCTTTGCAGGAATTAATTAAGGACTGGTCACATCAAGTATTGCCATGTGATGTGGTGTGTTTTACATCTTATATAGGAGGCTCATCACTTGCCCTAGTCCCTGAACCAATCTGTATCTGAATTTTGCCAACTTTACTTTACCAACAATGCAACTATCTGAAACCAAATCCAGAATGACTGCTGCAGGTGCATTAAATGGTGTTTTTTTTCGTTATTTTCATGCTGATGTCTTGCAGGTTTTCCATTTACCAAAGATAAACTTAAGGATGCTAGGCTTGTCAGCAAAGGCAAGTATCTTTGTCAATTTACAATATATACCTTCAGTGTTACTAGCACCACTTGGCCATTCTGAGTTGTCTTGACATGTCATCCTTCCAACAAGGGCAATATGCATACCAATATACTTTGTTGAGGCTCCTAAACCAATATCCATCAGCACACAATATGGATTCTTTAGTGGTATCTTGTCAATATTATCCTTCATGCTTGTTCTTCCCTATTCTTCTCCCTCTCAATACACTGCACATCTATGTCATGGTTACCATGTTCCATATAGGAGTCTCAAAATCTGTCACACTGGCTGTTGACACAATGAAGAAACATCTGGAGCATTTGAGCAAGTCTTTTATCTTCCCACACTTATATTGCTCTTATCTTCTGAGCTCTCATTGTTTTCTCTGAAATGCATTAATGCCCAAGGCCAGCAGATTAAGAGCTCTAGCTTGCCTCACTTGTTTGGCTCCTCAACTTTGAGCAATAAGCCCATCTCATCCTATTTCTCTTGCTTGCTCACTGGCAAGCATGCTTCCAGCAATTATAAAAAGACCACAGACTACCATAGCCTCACTAGCTATGACCACTCAGAACTCATCTATTGTTTCAACTTACACACTATGCCCTTCCCCAAGCCTGCTGGTAGGTATGCTTCTATCCTAGTCAAGTCACTTCATATTATCTTTGATATCCCTTTAAATAATGTCTGGCTTGCTATCAGTCCCCAAATTTGCAACCTTCTCAAGGCCTACAAAGTCCAGTGAGCATCCATTGACCTTGTATATTTCTTCACCCATATTGCCTCAGGAGAGGAGGTGTTGGGAGACAAAGTGAAGGAAACTCTTACTTCCATCATGATCTGATAGGAGTCAGGTTGGGCTCTACCTTTTCTAAGACCATCCATAAGGTTTCTCAAGAGATCCTTGCACTGCTACAGCAGAATAGCATTGATGATGTCATTGTCAAGTAGCAGGAGGCAAAATCACAGATGCTTTCTGGCCCTCCCCTCATGTGCCACATCAGTACAAGAGATGTCACCCACTACATCTGACACTGCCTTATCACTCTCCTTGGTGTACCTCTGGCCATGAAACAGATGGAGGAGGAGGATACCTAGAAAACCCTCACTATGTGGTTTCATGAGAGTAAGGATAAGCATGGCAATCCCAATAACAGAGTTTTTGACATTAGCAACTGCCATATCTTGTGCAAGGATACCACTACCCAGTATGAGCACAGGGATGGTGCAGCAAAGAACTACATCTGTATTTGCAGCAAGCATTGTTTTGAGCATGGTCTTAACAACATCAAAAAGGCTACTGCTGACCATAGCATCCTCATGGAATATTACACACATGACATTGCTAAACAGCAGGCAAAGCTGGGGGAGGACCTGGAGACTTTGAAAGAGATCTGGAAACTTCAATACAGTTAAGAGGTAGAAGAGTAAGCTGTTGTCAATCTCAAGGACCTCTATAATGTGGTAATAAGATAAGTGTCAGGAATTCTTCTGTGTGAATCTCATAATCCATTGGGCCAATGTAAATGATATCTTTGCAGTCAACAATGTAAACATAAAAGCTCTTCCTGTCCATGGAGAAAGTGGTTATATAGTTCCTATCTGCCTGCATGTATAGCATCAAATATGCTCTCCCAATTGAGGTTTCTTAGAAGGAGCATGTGTTGTACATGATGCAGGTCTTCTCTCCTACAGAAAGAATGTCTGCCCAGGCTATTTTGTTTACTGGAATTTTTCACCCATCTTGGATTGGGAGAAGCACAATGTCAGGTTTGAAGTCAAAAGGGTCAATAGACAATACTTTATTGATAAGAGCTGCAGACAAATATCCCATCAGAGTCTTATAATCTCAGTTGGCACAAGAATGATAATGGTGATCAAATACCTGGACTATATTGTTGAGATAAGAGACAACAGCTGCTTCACCTTTAAACAAGGCCAGGGGATGAGCACTTTTCAAACTGTGCTACCACAAATAACAAAATCCCTTCATTGCCTTCAAGCTTCAACTCCTTGTAAGTAATTCATGTCTGTAATCTATCAGTTTCATTTCCAAACCCAGCCTCATTATTGGTTATCTACAGATGGTTGAAGCATATAGAAGCAGTCAAGAATGCATGAAGCATGTGTGAAGAACTTACCTACCCTGAGGTGTGTATGTGTGAGCAACACCTACTTCACACTAACAAATTATTTCAACTGTTCCAATCCATTTATTCCACCATCCATCTGATAGCAAGCCATAGCTAGACACCATGTATCACCAGAATACATATGTTTTTGAACAATTTTGTATACTGTTAACTATCAGTCAAAACCCCTGCTTTTTTCATGGCTGAAGATCAATCTACCATAAATCAATTGTAACAACTGGTTGCCATGTTCAAAAGTGCAAGCCCACCTGTCATGTAACTATAGAAAAAGTCAAAGATGTCATTCCATATCACAGGATTGGCTGTAGCTGTTGAGCACATTTTTTTGGGGAGAGATGACACTATCTCACTTTGACATGCAAGCTTACACCTAGAGACTGTTTGTACTTTGATTCTGGTAGAGCATTGACTCCGCTTGACTTGTAATGCTATAAATAACATTCTATAACCAAGATTACCAATGTATCAGCTCTTGTACACTTTTTTTGCCTGCCATGTGCCATATAAACCCATTAACAGCCATATAACAGCTGACACTGTACTGTTAGAGGTCTTAAGATAACCATGTATGGCATGGTTTATGGCTACTGTGACTGTTCCCTGACCATAATCTTATGGCTGTGTGCTGTAAATAGATGGTGTACACCCCTAGTTTCAACATAATCTCATCACAACCCTGTATCAAATAGCCATCCAAAGAAAATTCTATCTCACTTAATATTTTAGTAATGTACTCCTCTATTCCAATGCCCTGACAATAATTGATGCAACATTGGCAGCTGATTTCAATGTGATCTATCAAAAGCAATTTCTTTCCAGCTTGCTGATATTTTGGAAACTTTTTCCTTCATTTTGAGAGTCTATCAAATATTCATGTGTAAAAAATCATCAGGAGTTGATGCTTATACAAAGACTCCACTTAATTGAGTGATGCACAGGAGCAGATTCTTTGCCTCTAAGTTGATTAGTTTCTATGAGTCCTTGTGAATGCTTGAGACCTCCCTCCATGCCCCCAGTTTGCAAAATGAGATGTCAATTAAACAAAAACACTTGCTGAGTGGGCTGCTCCCAACTCTATTGTACACACTGTCTGCTGGCCCATCACACCCCAAATACAACATTGGAAAGAGGCAAAAGCTACCCACCCTTGTCTTTGTGTCATACAAACAGTCTGTCCTACAGAAAACATACCTCCCTGACCCATTGTTCTCACTAATGCAGCTGGTTTAGCACAGCAGAATGAATCAAATGCAAGTATATTGTGATGTGTGACTGTAGGTTGATAATCTCTTTGTAAGGAAAAGATTATCAAGATATGTAATAGTAGACACACCTGCAGGTTGATAATCTCTTTGTAAGGAAAAGATTATCACCCACAGAAAGAAAACTTTTGGCTTGTCACATATGTGTATGTATGATATGGAAAGTAGGGGATTGTGGGTCCATGTGGGTGCACATGTGGCACTGGTGTCAATATCTCATCAACACTCACATCCTGACCATTTGCCCTCCTCTTTATAGGATTAGCCTCATCCAGAGGACAATCCATTCTTAGATATCATGCCCTCATGACACTGCAGTAAGATGGAGGAACAGTGGGAGCAATAGCACACCTTACTACCAAGTATAGTATCACATTACATGGACTTCAAGTCCATTTTGAAGCCTCTTGGAGATATGTCTTATTTACCTGAGCATTCATGTACATGTAAAGAACCAGGATGCTCAATAGAACTCCTCATTATTCATTTTGATAGTAAGTAGTACTTCATACTGATGAAGACTAGGAGCTGACATCCTCCACTTACCCATTGAACAAATTTCTTTGACATTGTGTTCATGCACACCTGCTCTAATCCAACTCCTTCAAAGAGGGTCTTTTGCCTCTGCACCTCTAGAACCAATGTTAGCAGTAGACCTAAAGGTTCTCAACTTTGTTTCAACTTTATTCCTCAACATGGCACCCAATCACACTGGTTCTCTTGCTAATTTGACCTCTAGTCCTGATGCAATCATCTGCATTGATGCCTGCTTCATGCAGAAATACAATTGTCAAGAGCGGGACCCACCATGTACCTGCCCCTCCTCCACAGACACACACCCACTCTTTTATTTGGCAGCAGGTGAGATCAGGGGGTAGTGGGGAGGGCTTGGGGGAGAAGAGCTTGGAGTCGGGGTTAGGGTAGGAGGAGGGCAGGGTGGGGAGGGGGTCGGCATCAGCAGAGGATGAGGAGGACAAGGGCAGGTGTGAGGGTCACTTTTTTGTTCTTCTTGTGTTTTGCGGGAGAGGTTTGTGGTGCAGGTGCTGGCGCAGGCAGCGGTGGCATCTCGCAGATGCATGGGAGCCCTGTGTGTGGTCCGCAGAGATTGCAGATAGACAAGAAATGCTCCCAGTCATGGTATCTGTGCAGGATGAGGGCAGGCCAGATGAAAAACAGACGGGACTCACACAATGTAGATGGCCAATTCTGGTGGGTCCTTGTCCTGGATGTGCATGTTTGCCTTCCCCTTCAGGCTCCCCACAAATGCCCTCCATTCAATTACATACACCAGCCCAGGCTGCACAACCTTCATGTCCCTGCTCTTGATATGTGCACACATACTGAGCTCTACATGGCCAGGCTGCTGATGCACTTCATCATGCATTCCTTTTTAGTACTGTCTTAGAAACTGAAGCCGCTCTCTCTCAAATGGCCGGGAAGGAGGATTTTTCTGAGTTTGAAACCACTAGCTTGGACTCATCTTCTTTAACAAGTTCTTTTGTCATAGTAGATACAGAGACAATATGGCACAATGAGTGAGGATGAGCAGCGGTGTGATGGTGTGACAAGCCTGATGTGGTTAAGCTTTTCAAACTCTGTCATGCTCACCAAAGTATACACAGCAAAATTCTGTGAAATTCAGTATGAAACGGGCTCTGTTTTCACTCTGGTTTTCAGGTTGCTGAGCCAAAAACCAAATCAAAATCTGCCTCAAAATTGGCTCTAAATCTGCTACTGTATATGTCCCTAATGGTCAACCAGTCACATCCAATTTTGAGATCCATCCATCAATGACACAAGTCCCAATCATCTTCCAACAACTTATAACTTTAAGGCTTAAGTACAATCCATGGTCGCAATATCATTTCCAGAGGATGACAGAACTTTGTGTCTCATACAGGGAACATCATGCCAACTGTGCAGCTGAGATCTTCCACTCCATGACTTTCTTTTTGACAAGCACAGTCAATCTTATCAGTGAATGGATCTGAACTAGCCTAATCTGTAGAAGCTATAACACATTGACCTCGTCTTCCCCTGTCATTGGGGATCAATTCTTGCTATCTGGCTCCTCTTTAAGCCTGCGCCCAAGGTCTGTTTGCTACAGTAGCATGAAATTAGCTTGACATATCTCTTACAGGTTACAATGTAGTAGATGTGGTAGTCTACAGAGAGGCTGAGGAGTCTAGTCAATTGCTACAGCACAATGAACTAGTTGTAGAGTAACAAACACAGAGAACAAGTCTCTGCCAGTGATCTACAAAAAGAAATGAAAAGTTGTCAGATGGGAACCAGGTTCCTGGTGTTGTCAGGGTCACCTCAAGGCATCTAAATGGGGATTCAAAGGGTGTACAAGAGGACTTAGCATCTTGGCAGACCAGTGTTGAGAGAAGGCACAAGACCAGGGAAACAGGACCGAGAAACAAATCTACGAGACTTTTGAGAACTGGGAACACAAAAGAAACAGAAATAGGTTGATTGGGGACATTCAAAAGGTGGCCCGTCACCTATAAGGACTACAAAAAACAAGTCATCATCTATGATAGACTACAAAAAGTGTCATCACCGACGCGCATACTCTTGTGCTCAGGACCAAATATGGATAGATAAAAATGAAAAGGAATGACAATGAAGTTCTAGAAAGTGTATGTAAGTGCGCAAGAAGGTGGGGATTGGGGAAGAAGCAGCAGATTTCGGCCCTCGGGACCGTATTCGGAAACAAACAACCTCCGGGTGTCGACGACGGGTGGGTGCTGCTGCTCCCCCGGACAGCACAATTGACAAGACCACAACGTGTCTAGCCGGGAACCTGTAAGCCTCGTTGTACTACCTTTGAGACTACGTCCGTGCTCAGGAATGGGAGCGAAATCACATAGCGACTTGGAAGCGAGTTCCTGAAATGATCGGATCATCAGCGGAAACGAGTTATGAGAAGTAAACATAAGAAATGAAAGAAAGAGAACGTTATACGTAAGGAACCGAAACCGTCCAACTTCGAAGAGATATGCGTGAGCGTGGATGCGGGAGAATTCATCGTCCTTAACCATGAGCACCAGTGCGACACGAATGCCGACGGATGCCCCGTTCTGCCGCCTAACCTCGCAAGACTCCACATGCGTGTCTCTACGCCCACTCCGGTAAAGTTCACACTGAGCCGCCTGGCGCCTGTGACGAATGAAATTGACTCTGGCAAGATTAAAGTGTTTAGCGAATAGACATAAGTCAAAAGTTAGTAGTAAAAGTAAAACAGTCGTTTAAGGACAGGGCATGTGCATCGCAGAATGCACTACTACAATGACCCCCATGATCTGAATCCCTGTCGCTTCTTTCCCGTTGCGTGGGTACATATCTTACGTAGCGCCTTGGCCTCATGTTCATGTCGTGTTGGATGTCGTAAGCAAAACAGTGTGAGCCAACACTGTCATGTGTCACCTCTCTACTGGCGATTGATCATGGACAGACCTCTCTATGTCACCAATCTGCTACCAAAGGTTGTGGCTGCCAGGATCTCTCGACGGAACACTCCAAGGGAGGTACTCCAAGCAACATGGCTCGATAACATGATCACTATTGTCAGTGGCATTCGTGATGCAAGCGATATGATACCTTTTCCATACGTGAAAGTCGCCGCAGGAATTGTTTTACAGGTTCTGCTGAAGATCCAGGTGAGATCAACACGTTCAATTTAAATTGGAGTCTGAAATCGTAGATTGTCAGACTGTACGCAAAAACGTCGAGGACTTTAGAGCACTCTCACAGAAGCTTGTGGACGCAATGGCGACAGTTCGGGATACCATTTGTGCTTGCTCTCGAAGACGAACTTTACCTCCTGGATTTGCTGATCGCTGCTACGAATTTGTCAGGTACTATTCTCTGGTATTGTCAGTGTTCTTGATAACTGGCGTACATTTCAAACTCAAGAAATCTTCTGTCCTTACAGTGTCAAATCAACAAAGTCGTCCGCCAAAATGCGTCTTGGATACAGCGATTATTCAAATCCACGGCAATCGCTAGCGCAATCGCGCAATTTAAGGAGCAGGTCAACGACATGCATTCCAATTTTACCGTGCGTTGCTCCTGTTATGGTCTCTACTGCTTCTGACCTTCCTCTAGCTTGAGGTTGTTGTGCGGATATATTTGAAGGTAGGCCGAAGAACAGCGCCCTCGACACTTGACCTATACCATTACTTCACTGCATCTAATCGATGCTATGAACGACATCACAGTTGTGTCTATGAACGACTGTTCTAACCCAAACGTACATTCTACCTTCAGTGCCCCCTTTTCCCCATTTGAATAACAATCCTCTACCTAGGATTTTAATGACTTTCTTAACTTGAGGTTCCGCAACTGCCTTGGGCGTGACGTGATCAAATACGGAGCATATTCACTTTCTCTCCAGAAAATAGAAGGGGGCCAAAAACTTCTTGGAAAAGACCCCGAAACCTGGCGTGCTCTCGTCCAGCCCGAGGTCACGATTATTATGGATATTGTTCTCACATCCGCTGTATCCACGGAGGTTGATAGTCGAAGGTGCCCATCTTGTCATCATCTTTGTGCATGTGCGTTGTTAGGCGATCAAGTCCAGTGGTATGCTTTGCATATGTATTCTGTGAAGTCTTATTGACGACACCTCTCACTGTAGCCCACAATGTCGAACAATTTTCTATGTGTCGCGGGCATTCAACGATGTTGAGGTGGATGAAAACACTGAAAAGGAAGACCCTGTGGGTGGGCAGGCACCAGATCTATTGCGGCCCTCTCCACCAGAGCATGCCGTCCTTCAACTCCTGAAATGAATTGAACGAAGCCCATTTTCAGTATTTCCGTCGTTTCCGCGTCCTTCTTGAGGCCTCGCAAGAAACTCGCTCTGATTCCATTGAGGAAATACAGGATGACGACGATGCACAGAATGTCGTTGCAGTAGGGAATATTAATGAATCATCGCCGACTGATGTTCAAGCCGCAAGCTCCGACCAGGGCATCAAGAGGACGTGAACAATGAATTGCCTCACGAAGACACAGAAGATGAACCACGGGACCTTGACGAGAGATTCCCCCAGCCTACCGTCATTATCCCACTGACTTGAATAAACTGGCTCAGAGGTATCGATTCCAAATTGAATATAGTGAAAAGGTGTTTGGTCCTCCCAACA
>JABCKO010008051.1:0-13172 GCA_018855915.1 Tephrocybe sp. NHM501043
GCTGCCTCCTTATTCCAAAAGCCCAGGGTCGACATCCAATGTTCAACTGAGACGTTCTTGTCCCGCGGCTCCGACTCCTTCATCATTATATTGACACAAGTATCACATGGACTCAAATTACTTCTTTCCCTACATAGATAGCTCTATACTGTTCATAGCGAGGGCCCAGACACGAGAGAACGTGTGCTGGATTGCCAGTATTTGTAACATTCGGCCTCGTTCCACGACGAGCGGGACCGTGAGAAGAATCACCTTCCTCAGCTTTTGGGTCAACTCTAGCCTCGTTTTCTCGGTTTGTGACTCGTTGTTCTGGACTTTGGCGTACTCGTTCTACACGATCGGGTCGCTCACTATTTAGGCGTCATCAAGAGAACGAAAACTCCTCTTCACCTGGGAGAAAGGGATTGCTCAAGTTGTCGGGGAAAACAGGGATGGGGTGTTGATCGGTTCATGGCCTTTGATTATAACTGCATATAATGAGGTACATGGGGCAAATAAATACACGTGGACATGCTGAGAGAGAGAGGCCTCTCTTTCCGGCGTGCATCCATAAGGATTTCGTGGTGTGAAACAAACAGTGCCAGACAGATGACAGGTGTCAGAAACTTAGAAGATGGTCATAATTTGATAATTTGAAGGTCAGGTGGTAACCGACAACGGACTTTTTGCATTTTTAGCAGAGAAGTAGGTGTTATCAACGCGTAACATTGACAGCATTGGAACAAAGCATACTTACCAGCAAGTACTTATCGCCCAGAACCACGAGGTTGCCAAAGATAGGTAGCTTGATCCAAAGTAAGTCCATAGGCGGTGGACGTGTTGATATGGCGATCCTGAACCCACGCTCAATCACGGAGTTTCCAAATTACAATGTAGTGAATTAAGTTCATGGCATGCTGATGGTAGGTAGTATAAAACCACAGTTCCACCTTAAATAGGTCAAAATTCGTGGTCTCTGGCCGAGTAATAATATGGAAAGAGAAAACGAGTGAATAAAATCATTCCGTGCGACCTTTCGGTACCCTCTAATGCGCTCTCTCAAATGTCTCCGACTTATATATGATAGCCTCCTACACTTATAAAATCACCTTACTAGGCCACTTCAGACGGCTCAGTCGGAATGTTTGTCTGCAGAATTCCGCCATTTCCCACAACAACTCATGCCTCACACTGCGACGTTGAACTAGGATATATTCAGTGTTCGAATTCTCAAAGGAGCGAAGGCCAACCCTTCCCAGTCGCTCATAGTTTCAGCGTGTGAGCGGCTCCTGTAGTTTCTCATGTCTTCAAGGTCAAGTTTCCACAGATTGATTATGGTGCATCCAAGAATAAATGGTGTACACCAAATGCGACATTCTGCACGATCAGGATATGGAACCATCAAAGAACCAAAAGTCGGCATCTTTGAATCTAGGCCTTGCCAGGAATGTGTCATCCCTTCGGTTAGAAATGAGAAACAAGAGTCGAAAGAATAGAGCTCAACTTCGACTGAATTATCATGCTCATGGCTCCCACTTGGACAAAGTGCGATACAAATACATCGGATAAATCGTGCATACACAAATTCGAAATATAAACTTCATTCGAGAAACGTTCAATTCTTCTTGCCCCTTTTCCAGCCCGGTTCTATGAGCTCTGTCAACAGCTTCTGATAAGAACCACTTGTCTCTTGGTCAACACGATGCACAAGTGTTGTCTGCCTACGATGGAAATATGTAGCTTTGATGCCTTCCAGACGGTTTTTGTCCCAATGGGCCCGAACAATCCTTGAGAGAGAATGAGGATTATGTAATCAGAGGTCAGAGGCCAATAGGGCCTGAACATACCTCCAAACGAGCTTGTCATCCTGAGTACCCATACCCTGCATGGCTTTGTAGATGAGCTTTGTGTCGCGGTATACACCATTTCGGTCGCGTTTGGGATTTGCGCCTTGATAGATATGAAGAAAGGCGTCCTTCATATGACCAGAGCTAACGAAGGAAGGCTACAGTGTTAATCTGAAAGGTAGACAACAGAGTGAGAGGGGGGGGGAAGCACTAACAATTTCTTCTTGATGACGGCGGATAGAGACTTGTACTTCTTGTATTTCTTCGGATATGCATCCAGACTGGCAAGATGTTCACGGTATCAGTCACGGTACGGTATGCAAGAACGGGTAATGAGTACATGGCTGTGATATGTGGTTGCGTGCGATTTATCAAGATATCGCAGAACACCATCTAAAAACCGTCAGTAATGACATGCAGAACCAAATAGAGTATGTTGACCTCATCGGTTCCGAAATTCCTTCCTTCTCCTGCTTTGTAAAGGGCATCTACATCACGAGAAACCTGAGCATGATCGACAGGTGTTGAGTCGGGTGGCCGATCTGAGCTGAGAGCCATGACAAACACTAAGTAGCAGATCAGCATCTAGCATCAAATAGTGATTGAAACCTAACTCACTACGCTCAGTCTTCATGCTGAGTTCACTTTTGATGTCCTGAGTGAGGTTGCGATTTTCCAGATATTGATAGGCCTGAGTAAGAAGATGGATATCAGGCATCGGGCGCCCGATAAGAAGTTCCGTTAGAACACTTTCGTTCGAGCTAAAATCAAGGTTTAGTAGACGAACGGGATTGGGGATGGTACGCACCCGATGCCTTTCATGCCCCACCGCAAAAGAAAGACATCCCATGCGAGAGGACCCAAGGCAAGGCCGCGAAGCGCAAATCTTGTCAAACATTCGATTTAACGTCAGATCGCGCCAATGAGGCCGCGACTTACTTGAAGGAATAGCTCGTCTCGGATTCGAGTACGCTAACAAGTGACAAGCCATATGACGACATGAACCTATTAGCCAGTGCCTGCATCTGCAGCGCCGTCAATGGAGTGAGAGTTGCGATGACTTGTAATGATAAGATTCAGCTGATGCTAACACGAGCCAGATATAGAATAGCATACGCATGCCATCAGCAGTTCCTAATCCTTTCGTAGCAGACCTGATTCTTTCTGCATCTCCGCGCGGGTCGTAACCAGGAACCAAGCTGTCCGTTGGCGGAGTATAAAAGTTAGCAACATATGTGCCCAAATAGAACAACGGAGGAGGCGGTGCATGATTCGTCGAGGCATGCTGTTGTGGGGGTATATGCTGATGCGTGGGCGCAGGATATCCTGGATGGCCTGCTACAGGAGGTGGTATATAATAGGGTATTTGTGGAGGAGGGCCTGGCGGAGGTTGATATGACATATGCGACGGTGGACCTGGCGGAAGATGATATTGAGGCTGGGTTGTATACTGAGGCTGGTAGGAGCTTCCAATTGGCTGACCCGGTACTGGCGGTGGCCCATAATTTGAGTGGTCGCCTTGCTGAGGCAATGATCAGTAGGTAGAAATTAATGCTATGGAAGATAACCGGACTGGTAGGCCAATGGGAACTCCAGGAGCCTGAATAAAAGTTCAGATATACCCGGGAGCCCTGGACGGTAAACATACTGGTGCATTTCCATGCAGCTGTTTCGTAAAGCAAGCGTTAGATGATCGATAAGCAGCGATCAAGAGAAATGGTTGACTCACACTATGGCCATATTGTGGCTGGTAAGAGTAGGACATGCTTAGCTTGATATACTAAATTCACAGGGTGTTCTCTTGTATAAGGCTGAAGGAGGGGTGAAGCTGCAAAAAACCAGGAACGACGACCGAACAAGGGAGGTGGATGCACCTGAAAAGCAGTGCTGCGATCAGCTAATAGCAGCTTTTGTGACTATTGCTCAAGGTATTACTCACTCAGATGCTGTGCCAGAGTCTGCACAACGAGATAAGATGATGCAGAAACTTGAAAGGATCCGGAAGAGTGGAAGCAACAAGTGCATCTGTATGGTGTATTGTTTGGTGAGGCTGTGCCAGGACAAGATGACCATTGCCGTCATTCCGAACATTTATAAATTATCGCTCTCACCAAAACGACGAATAATTCGTCTCTCACCGATCACCTTTCACCTGTAATTTTCGAGCACCCTCCCTCCCCACCCTTCTCTATCGACTTCATATTTACTGGGTTTGTACACATACGCCCTTATGAAAAGCTTCACCTTTCACAAAATATATGATGGGCCAACTTAGGTGGCCCGATTCGCGCTAAACCTCGCACGCTCAAAAGCAGAGGTTCTCGTAATCGACGTCCTAAATTACTTACGTAGTGTAGACAGTTTAAATGCCAATTTCTTACATATGATGCTATGATGACTTCGTCAAGTAAGTAATCACGACGTTGACTCTGATGTATGAATCTTTCAAAGAGTCTGATCGACTTGAGTGAGCATCTGAAGCTCGATGTTGATACCAGCAACAAACAGACGGCTTGTCTCGGTGATTCCCCCATGGGGGTCGTCGTTCCTGAGATATTAGATGACTTTTACTTGCTATCAAGCTCGTCTGGTAACGTCACAGAAACGTCTGTATACTGGGAATCCTGGATATCAAGGTAGGTGGTTGTCAGAATATGGCTGCAGTCGTTTCCCGTAGCAGGTAAGATATCCACTACGGGTTTTCCATGGAATAAAATGGAACGAAATGTTCCATGTTTGATGGCTGCTTGTTCAGAATCAGATGCGAGGTAAGCCGCTGAATGATGAAAACATCGCCCTGTTTCTAAGCATCCTGTGTATCTCCCGTCTAGTGTCATCTTCTTGATTTTGATACATATCCGCGTTGACTCCGAAGGAATATCCTAAGCCAAACCCAGGGCAACACCGTACACTTCTCTCAAAACATCTATTCGATTTACATAGGTGTCGAGCTGACGGTGCACAGTCAACTCTCTAGCAATGACAGATTTATAAGGACGTACAATGGCTTGTAACCGTGCCTCCTCCTTTTCTTGTTGATGTTTGGTTGTCGGAGCCCAGCTACTTCGCGGGCTAGAGCCACACTCCCTCATCTTCTGCAACAGTTCCCGCAATAGCCACGCACTCTCACTGTACTTCACAAATGCCTTTGCCCCTTCGTTCGTTGTGTCCAAATCCACGGCTTCACGCGCCAGTTTCAGTGCCGAAACCAGTAGAGAACGCATACTCGAGTCGGTTGGTGATTCTGGTAACGGTGATCTGGGAGGCGGACGATTGGTGCAACTCATCTTCGGTAGTTGAAGAATGGCAAAAAGAGACGGCGAACGTCGCTTACCTTTTAGTCGTGGGCGTTGGTCGCAGTTTAAAAAGAAGGCGGATTTTGGTCGTTTGATTGCCATAAATGCACTAGGGAGGACGGCAGTCCTTGGACCGAGTTACATATGTAGCCCAAAATGTCTAAGAACGCCCCGAAAGAAGGTTTAAACTTTAGGACATACACTGCTGTTCTCCTATCATGAGGGCAAACTTGCAAGATTGTCAACAGACCGCTCAACATACCACAATATCCCACTGTACCAGCGACCATGTCCAAAACTGCGAAAAATGTGCATTCCATTTGAATGTTTGTGTTCCCCATGTGGAATACATGGGACTAGCGCCAGCCGGGCGAAGTTTTCAGCGCACATAGAGGTTTTCAATTGCAAGTGACAACGTATGGCCTTGAGCCTTGAGGACTTATGAGTCAGTGCCTTTCAATGGAGAGACTGAAGGGTCGTCGATTAATTAGCCGCATCGGATGACTCTCCGTTGGAACCCTCTGATAGAATAGCTGGAATAGTCGGCGTAGCTGTGTAAATAATTAGAATTGCAAAAGTCAATCCGTTCACGATGGAGAAATTCCTTAAGATGGATGCACGTATCATCTATCTATCTATCTATCGAAGTCTCAAGTTTGACGGTGACATAAGAAAATCTTGAAGATATTGCCTCAGCATAGAGGTTTGTTGATAGAGTACTGGATGACTTCGAAAAGAGGGAATTTGCTGCATAAACCCATATTTGTGACGTTCGCAAGGGGCAGGCGGGAAGAACGAGGGGTGGAAGGATAGAGAGCAAAGTTCTAACAATTAAACACAAGACCACATTTATCCCATTTTTGGAATTAATATTATATAAACATAGGCAAATTGATGAGGCAATTTTGCTTCCAAGCTTGTTCTCAATATGCGCATATCTATGTAATTTTAATCATACCGCTTTCATCGGTTTGAATCTGGCAGGTGGAGGCTATGGTGGTGGCTCGTTCCTGCTCCTTGAGCCTTCTGTCAACATTAAAGGTGAACTTTTCCAATCACGACCCACAAGGCTGTCGAAACTGCTATCATGGAAAGTAGAGTACGTAGAGATTCATTGTAGGGGTTGGTACACTTCATCTATCATTTATTCGTCTTACTCGTACGCCTGATTATTGTCAACAGAAGGATTGGAAACTGCACCGATTATTTACCACCATGAATAATTGTATTTATTTTCTTCCATTATTGGTATATGCAACCTAATTTAAAATCTGACATTTATGTCCACATCCTCAGATATTAACTGAATTTGAGTCGAGCGAAAAACAAGAGGATGGCTCATGGCGAGGGCATTCAATTGGTTAACAGCTTCAGTAGCATCAGGCCCGGGATTAAGGAACGAATATTCGAGATGGAACATTCCTGGTCCAACCCGCGTCTTGGCCATGGCGACAAACTCGGCGGCAGAAACGTCACAGTCAGTAATCTCCAATCGATGCAACTCCGGGCATAAAGCAGGGCGCTTGCCTGCTTTCTTCGCAAGGGCACCGACGGTGGTGGATGTAATATAACGTCGCGCGTCGATACAAGGAGCACGGGGGAAAAGACTGGACCGTACGGAAAACATTTTGAGACGTTTGCAGGCGTCATGGCTCAGACAAGACACAATCTCCGACTCTCGTGGATACATGTCGAGGAGGCTTAGGGATATGAGGTGACAATGAGAAGTCTCCATTAGTTCGTAGACTCCCAAATCGTCCTCGCGACTGAAAGTTCCACGTTGCGCTCCCAAATGTAAGTTTACGAGTCTGGGAAGTTGAAGAGTAGTGAGGAGTGATCGAGGGTGGACGGTTGTGTTGATAGTCAACGTTTCCAAGGGACTGGTGGGCATCGACCTGTTATAAAACCTTTCATCGCAAAGCATGCCTGATCCGAGATTGACGGTAAGATTGCGAAGGACGTGCGCCCTGGAGATAAGAAGTCGACAGGTGTCGATGCCTATGGAGGGTTCAATCTCAAGATGGGTGAGGATCATGGTATTTTTTGAGACGTTGCGAATAATCCTGTCAGAGAGAGAGGGAACACCTCGCTTTGGGCGTATGTTCATCTTCCGTGGGGATGTGGGTCGTTCTCTCATGTCCTCGTCGAAACGAGCGTGCTTTCCATCGGTCGATGCAGGCTTGATTGTGGAATGAGAACCATTCAATGAGGAAGCAAGCCACCCTTGCGGTATACGAGGAACCACACGATCAGTTGAGAGGACTTTGGGCCGAATCCTACTGGGTCCAACAACCGGTTGCATAGCAGACGGATTATCTTCGAATGGGCCTTCGACAAAGATTGAAGTATGTTTTTTTGATGCGTACGACTGTGCGGAGGGAGGTAAAGGAGGAAGATCCCGTTCTATAGTGTTCGGCGTCAAGAAGCTTCCCTTAGGGTTCCCAGGCGGTTTCAAAGAAGTTTCGGGCCGTTTATCATTGTCTGGCCCAACACTGTGTTCAGATTTTCCCTTCGATACATTCTCCTGACGACGGTTCTCGAGGCCGTCACAGTATTCTTCAGTGGGTGTAAATAACGGATTGTTTGCCGTAGAGAGGCGACTTGGGGCGGATGGATCACCAGGCGGCAAGGTCTGGCTAGAAATAGTTCTCCTATGAACATAAGGGGATGTAGAATCTTGCGTGTGATAATTCTGAGTATCCTTGTCGGTAAATGGGATTGGAACCCCTACGCAGGAGTAGTCCAAGTCTGGATCAGGCATTCGTTGCGATAAATAGCCCTGTTCTCGCACGGGCGTGCAGTTCAGGCAGTTACGGGGAACTTCCTGAACTGGTGGAGAATCGAAAGGGAACAAAGGTGTGAAGGTGCATATGAAAGTTATCGGGATTTGACACATGTTTCCAGCCTTCATCAATGGTGGTTGCGACATGGCTCCAGAGTTAATCAAGAACGGCGCTGTGTGGTGAAAATGAGGACGTCGATTATAGAGTAATTTTGTTATATCGAAAGGACGAGCGGGGGGATTGAATGTGATCACAGAGGTAAAAGACTCAAAGAGTTACTTTTAACTGATCCAGGTACAACACACGTTCTGGCCATTGTGACCTAATTGTGATAAGACGTCGGCGCTATGGCAGCCGAATACAAGAGACAATGGAAGGGAGTACAAGACGCTGAGAAAAGTTTGGATCACGATGGTTCCAGGTTTAGTAACACCCAAGCCTCAAGATTCCAACAAACCTCGGTCTACCACTGGCAACAACCTATTGTAGTTTGAAGACTCTCAGTCCTGCAATCCTCGCGAGAGAGATTAGCTTTGTAACGCGAGTCATAAATTCTGCCTTTAACGCGATCAAATTCGAAGAACAAAACAATGGGAACAAAAGAACAAGTCCTGCCAAGTCTGGCAAAAATGTCATTATTATGGTCGATCAATAATAGTACAGCCACCGTCCATGTTTAAGTATAGTTGGTCGCATAGATGAACGTGTCTTGTAACGTGTTCCGCACAGACTGATAAATGTTGAGCTTTGCATGCGTATCAATGTAATTCAAAAGTTTAAAGGCTGCTCGTGTTAGATCAAATAATTGACTTTACGCCAATATCCAATCCAGAGCGAAACATCAACCCTTCCTATTGGCTTAAGCTGAACCATTAGATCGTAACTGACCCAAAGCATCTTTTCGGTAGATAACGTCGCTATTCCCCCAATCTCTCGTAGATATTCCTGAGATGAGTTGATAGTATCGTTGCCTCGAGAAAGATATTGGAAGAATCCAGGAAGCTTCATTGCAGGCTAATATTAGGCAAAGATCATTTTTGGTACTACTCAAAAAATAGGGTATATGCTCACAATTTCAACGATGGTGTCAGGTGTAGCACCTTTCGTGCGCTTGACAATAGCTGTTATCCAATCGGTGAGAGAAATGATCTCGAGATTCCGGCCCATGGTCTCCGAAATTGACAATTTGAGGTGTTCCAAGACGTTCTTGGCTGCTGTTGGCTGTGGATGGACAAGATTGACTACGCGAGGCAAAGGATCATGCCTCAAGGCCGCGCTGACAATTGCAGACGCAGTAGTATTCATGGGGATCCATGAGACGACCTGGCTCCTGTCAGCATGACAAGACGGTTGGAGCATTCAATGGATTGTAAGACCCCTTTGAGGGCTGGGAGAGCCCCAATCGCTAGACTCGACTTGAATAGATTGGGTACCCAATCAGAAACAGCCCACGCGCCCTTTGGCAGGCTTCCACAGCCTTGACCAATTCTGAGAGAGGTTGCTTCAAGGCCGCTATTGAATATAATCTGGAACAAATCGGTCAGCAGTCTTAATACATATTTATGGATAATAATTCAAGTACTACCCTCTCAGCTACGTATTTTCCTTCACCATACCCCCCTCCGAAAGCGAAAGAGGGATCGGCCACAACTTCTTCGGGGTAGAGACCGTTCGAGGCTGGCCATGATTGAGCACAGGCAATTGAAGAAGTAAATAGGAATCGCGTGGACGTTTTGTGTGGATCTGATCTAACAAGATCTACGAGGTTGCGCGTACCCTTAATCATTGGTTCGAATGCAGATAGAGAAAGATTGAAATCGAGTATTTATGTGGTATGGATAACAATGTTGACGCAGCCACAAAGCTAGGTATCGAGGACTGGTTCAATGCTGTTAGCGCGGTGTGAGTAATGCTCCTCTTACCTGACTGTATTGTCCGCTTTCAAGGCCAAGGCTCGGCTTGGTAGCGTCTCCCGTGAAAAACGACAATTTCTTGGAGGTTAGAAGGTCAATATCAAGCCCGTGATTCTCGAATATCTTGATATGCCTCTCTTGTATTGTGCACTCTTCAAGCGATCGGCGATTGAATGCGTAAATATGTTCGACTCTGGGGTCTTGCAAGAGTACCGAGAGGATTTCAGACCCCAAATTACCCGTTGATCCAGTGAGAAGAACGACTACGGGGGAAACGAGTTGGGAAGGAGCATTAAGACACGATCCGTGAAGGCCAACCGAGTATTTCTCAATCATGCCTTCCATCAGCGCCACGCGTCTGGGGATCGCGCTCATATAGGAATCATCAGGCCGTCCATCCAAGAGGGACAAAACAAATTCTGCGAGGGAGTGGATCGAGGGGTGTGAGTAGACCACGTCGTAAGCTACGCTCTGCGCTGCCACTTCAATCCGTACATTCCGAGTAGCCTGGAGGGCTCTGATAATTCGGAGGCGGAGAAATGCCGCGCATATGCTGTAAAAGCCCCGTTGATATGTTGATACTGAAGAATAAAACCGAAACGACACACCTATCGAACCCTGCCTCAAAGAGGTTAGTAGAAGCTATAGGGTAACTCCTGACATCAAGTCGGTCACTTGTTCAATGATCCAGGCTTCGACGTCGACACTTGACCAAGTCGTTGGACTTTGAAATTGCATGCACAATATCCTGGTTCGACTCGGCACCAATGGACCTAATTACCACAAGGATCAGTAGTGCCACACAATGGAAAAGAAAGGCTCACATCGAGTTGATTTCTGTTTCGTACAGTGTCAATGCAGCTTTCCGCATGACGGTTCCCTTCCCAGTCCGAGGTAAGGGCTTCGCTCGAGATGTCACAAGGATCATCTCTTTGAATATGTTGCTGAATCCGGGGGCATCTCTATTTGCTTCTTCAATACTGGCCCTAAGCATAGAAAATCAACAGCCGCCATTGGTACCAGCAACGTCGATATCACCAACTAGATTCTATCAATAAAATTGGCGAGTTCATTGTGATCCCGGACATCGATGGTGTTATTGTCCGATGGTTCAATAAGTACACCTGTGCAATCACGTTCGCGACCAAACATAATAACATCCTGTATGCTAGAGGGAGGATTATAGATATGAACACCACGACCGATAAAGACTTGAGAAGGAACGCACAGAGGACTGCTGATGATAACGCCTTCCATCGGCACTGGTACAGTCATCTCTCCCAATGAATGGATGATCACGTCGTCCTTTCGGCCAACACTAAGAACGAGCCAGTAAGGAAATGTAGCAGAATTCAGTGTATAAGGCTCACAGTTTCCAAAGGTCAGGATTCGTGGGATGCTTGACAAACAGTCCGAAGTTACGTACCCTTCGACATCGGGAAGATTGATAACCATTGGACGATGCTTCTCCCATGCCTAGAATAGAACTATTTATACTTAACTTCCACCCGATCAAGATGAAGAACCCACCAGGACATGACACTCAAACGTGCCATCACCTTGAGGGACCCATCTTACTTTTGCTCGATCATGGAACTTAATATACTCCCATCCGTGGTCTGAGCGCGAAATAGTATGAATTGGGCGGCCGAACTCCATCCCTCCATACATAGAATAGAGACGGACACCACTCTGGACGAGAAGATCGCCTATTTTTGGGGATAACGGGCCTCCAGCGAACACCTTTGCAAAAGCAGAGCATCCTCGGTCTATACTCAAAGCAGAAGCTATGGATGAGACTTACGATGTATTTTAGTGATGCCAAGAACTTGAGCGGTCCCGGAGATGTGGCCCAGGTTTAGAGGAGGGAGAGAATTGTAAGTATCATCGTCGATTTAGTGGGCCTCATGTGTTCGAGGATGTTGTCTGGCGATGGAGAAATTGGGAAGAATTCGGGTGCGGTCGCAGTCGGAGGATATACGGCAATTCAAACGATTCCGTACAATTGTTTCATTCCCGAGTTCGGGATATGCCATTGCGAGGGAAGGTACCTCTTCAAAGAGGAGATAAGGAAAGCTTGTAATGAGCGTGCGGACGCTGTCGATGACGGAGTTGAGCGTGACCGTGGTCGCAAGTACTCGACGACATGAAGCCTTTTGGAGGAGATCGACGATTGCAGCCGGCGAGTTGCGGTGTGAGATGGGGAATGGCTGAACGAAATGTATTCCTCGTCAATAGTCCGTATCGCAATGGGAACATCACATACCACTATACCAGCTATGATACAACCAACGACAATTGCCGCATATAAAATCGTGTCCGAAAGTGCGATAATTGCGAAGACCTCTCCATCTGGGCCCTTACGATTAGGTCTGACTGAATGAGCAATCCTGTGAGCGGCTCATCCGAATTCGAGATGTGTGATGAATTTTTGAGGTCCCACAGGGTCACTGAGAGTGAAGAACAGCTGTCCCGGACTGTGTTTAAAGTTGAAGTCGACGGCGTCTGGTATAAAGAGACCGTCAATGAAGGGCAGTACTGGAAGTTTACTGGAATGCATCATGGAGAGGTAAATTTGTCCAGGTGGCATTATTGTTGGCAACTTATAATGAAGTTTAAAGCCGCAAGATGCCATTTAGGAATCCGATAAGATTGCTGATCCAATGGAGACGCTAAAGACAGGTAAGGCGAGGAAAATTCCTAATCAAGTTGCCTACATCTATTTAGCAGCTGTTTAGCGTCAGCCCCAGGCGAGACAAGTAATGGGCTTATGTACACAAAACGCACCGCCTGGATCCAGCGGTCACCGAATGCCTGTCGACGTGGTGCACATGTTGTGTGCTCGCCGTGGAGGTGTCGTCGTTGATCGTCATGGTGCTGAAGACCTCAATTCTAATGAGTCCCGACCACAGGCCACACATTGTTCCGCACGTCGTTCCAAATCAGGAGATGACTCATCACAACACACTCTTCATTAGCAACTGTTCGCGATACTCAACGACATCAGGGATCAACAAGTCGACACGCGCCATTTGACTGTGCTCGTGGTCCTCTTGTTTCTTGAACACCTCATTGGCGGATGAAACAGCATCCCCTTTGGTTCCGCTCAAGATCAACGCTATTTTCGGCGCAGGATGGAGCTGTGATGACTGTTGTTCATCAGAGATATACGTACCGAGGGCTGCTGCGTGGCCTTGTAGAGAGTCAGCCTGTGGCAAAGAATCCATCGGGATTATGAAATCAATATCAGGTCATTTCTCCACCTGGTGTGACTGTTACTTAACGCAATTGGCGTGAACTGATGGTGTGTTTCTAAGATCGTGCAAAAAAGATATTGGGATGCACAGCAGATAT
>JABCKO010008052.1:0-17733 GCA_018855915.1 Tephrocybe sp. NHM501043
CAGCTCTTTGTCGGCCGACTAGCTCAGCTGGTTAGAGCGTCGTGCTAATAACGCGAAGGTCTTGGGTTCGATCCCCACGTTGGCCACTGTGGCATCCAAAGTGTCTTTTGTCAATTTTACCACCTGCACCCAAATTCTTCTAGTGCCAATCATGGGGTGGGTACAAGTGGACCATGTTCTTCATGACAACAAGAAAGGTTAACATTGACTGGCCTCCATAGCCCATGGACGCGTTATTATGGTCGTTATAGTAAGTTCTTCATCCCCATCAAGTCGCGCTCTTGCTCAGAAAGCGACCGCTCAGCAGCTTGAATGAGATTTCTCTAAGTCCACTATTAGGCAGATCTCACTATCCAGTGAGCTAGTTTTTCAGTTTTTCAAAGTTATCTCGGATATGACATGGATGCGCACTGCCATCCGTGTGGCCTTGTCTGTATATAGAACCGGCGCTCGCAACTTGTGGCCAACTTCCCTATTTGGTGATACCATTGGGATTCTATATTATAAGCAGCTCTAGGTCGACGCGCATCGACTCCTCTCCCAAACCCCTGCTGGAATTAGATGGCCTCAATAGATTCCAGCCTTCTCCGATTTATATCAAATATGCTTCATTCGGGAATACAGCGGTGTGCAAGTTGGATAATCCCCTTCGCACCTCGTTCCTATTCTTCTAACCTCCGATTCCTTTTGTAGTTTTCGCTCACGCCACATAAAATATCCCGCTCAGGACGAACCAAAACTAGATGACATGCCACGAGTGCTCGTTTCTCTCCGTCTATATCACCAGTCCATGGACCTTACTGGACTCAGGGCGCTTTACCCTGGAGAAGATCTGATTATAGCGCAATCCTTCTCCCGCATCAACCCTTCGTTTCCTATCGAATTGATAGTAGAAGTGGAAGAAGATGGGGAGAACCCTGAACTCCCTTTTCGTCTATTCGGGAACTTTCTCAGCATGCTTAGCACAGAACTCTTGGGCTTCGACTTCTGGGAGGATCTCATCATCATCTTACCCGTGTCGCGAATCCGTTTCAGCAATCCTTCTGACATCATCCTTCCCTTGATCAAGTTATATGAAGTGGATTGGCCACCCAGCACAGCTGGTCGAGTCATGGCTGCCTTTCACCCCATCCCTTCTGCAGACGATACAGACACTCGTAAATCATTTGTGACATTTCACGAGATGACTATTAGACTGCAACAAGACAATGCGCTTGCGGTGGTATCCATGCATATTTATCTAGAGGTACGCGTTTATTCCTTCTTTGTTCTTGTTCATTCACATGGCCATAAACGCGATTCAGGATACAGAGTCTGTAATAGAATGCACGGCGAACTTCGACCACGTCACCACCTGCATAGAACTTACACCCAAACTGCGAGAAATCCCCAATCTTGTCTCAATGTTCACATACACATCATCACCGGTGCCCCAGCAGCTCGTCGATACGGCGCCCTTCTCCACTTCTCGTTCGACTGCTACTTCCAAGAGCTTCTAAGGGCACGCTATAAGACCCCCATATCCAACTAATTTTGTCCTCCTGCCTAGCTTCCAGAGTTCGGGCGAGGAAACACATCGCGCAATAAATGGTCCGAGTATCGGGGACGTTACGGCTGAAAGGTTTTTTTTTGGGTGTTCAGGCACCCAGGGAGCGGGGAAAGAGGAATTCTCATGACCACATATCCTGATGTCCAATCCGCAAGGGGCTTCAAAGGCCTCCACTCTATTGGCATTGGCGCACCACTCGAGGCTCGAAAATGACCTAGCGCCACATCGGGAGGCGGACGCACAGGCACCTTGTACAGGCCGACCTAGCTCAGCTGGTTAGAGCGTCGTGCTAATAACGCGAAGGCCTTGGGTTTGATCCCCAGGTTTACCATACTGGGTACATAACATGCATTTTTGTGTACCCTTTCACCTCTCAGCTTCAGATGACCAGACGATGATGAATGTGTGGTATGTACTGTACCGATCGTTCGAAATCGGAGAAAAAGAGATACCATCTATGAGCGGTTTGAGGGATAATTTCGACGGAGAAACGGATGTATAGGAAGGAAAACTATGAAGGTAAGTGATGTATAGCACGTAGAGATTCACAATCAGGATGCGGTATTTGTAGCGCTCTTTTTTCTTTTTTTCATCACACACAGTCAGCACAAATGCCTTTCAAAAGCTGGCTCTGTTGAGAGTTCACCCAGCCAAAGCCCGGGGTAAATCTGCCAATGTAAAAAGACAATGAGAAGTTGGGGATGATTTGGAATGTGTATGTGTGTGAAGAGAGACGTATTTTCAAAGAGAAAGTATATGTGCGTGTGTTGGGGAGGCAAAATAGCTGGAAAAAAAATTCCAATATGGCCAACGTGGGGATCGAACCCAAGACCTTCGCGTTATTAGCACGACGCTCTAACCAGCTGAGCTAGTCGGCCGTGATAACTGTTGAAAGTCGAAAATCTATAGTGCACTCGAGAGATGGATCTGATTACTGATGAATCCCAAAAGTGGTAGTAGTCGGGCAAGCTTTAGCGAACGAGCTACGACATTCACGACACGATACATATCACGATAACCGCCATAGTGAAGCTCACGGCGTATGACGCCGCGTCCCTGCGCGCCATAGCACCCGAGGGGTACCCATACGGCGCTGCAAGGGTCGAGTTCCCCGTAAAGAATTCCGAGCCACTCAAGAACACCAACGCTGCCCCGGGACTCGGGACCTCAACCTCGCATCCCCCGGTACAATTCCTCTTTACAGTCTCCTGCGTCCCGATGAGATCACCATTATCCCCCACCGTCTGTCCCGCCCAAGAGATGTTCCTTCTCTCCGTCACAGACGGCGCATTGAGATACCGGATCGATATATCGTCCGAGATGTTAGCGGGGATCCGGTACACCTGCGACGCAGATTCTGCCCCGTCGGCGAAGTTGATCAGTGCAAGCTTCCCGCGCGAAGCCCCGGCGTTGTGGTAGATCCCATACGCCGCAACGGTAGCTTCGGGAGAGGCGTTGGAGTTATTGAGGTTGAGGTCGACGATTACCGTACCGGAGGGATCGGTCATCTCCGAAAGGAACAGCGCGGAGTAGTAGACGGCACCTGTGACCCATCCCAGGGAAGTGGACGTGTCGACCGTCGGGGGATCGAAGAGATTGTACGTGACGCCGTATTCGCGGGTATGGATGTATATAGCAGAGTAATTGACGCTCGCAGCTTTCAGCCCGACGTCGACTGTCCACAGACTGGCGGCGAACTGGTATAGATTGGCTTTGAGCATAGGAATAGTCTGTGAAATGGAGTGAACTTACGGTAGATGAAATATTGGAACCACCGCAAGCGACGGTATTATATTCGGTCATTAGAACAGGGACATTCAGCTTTTGAGCCTTCGCAATTCCTTCCTGCTGCCAATTAAGATAAGGAGCGACTATAAAGCGGTCAGGAAGGCCTGGTTGTGTGAGTTGAGTAGATCTTCACTCGCCATTTTGATGAGACAGGTAGTACGAAATATTGGTGTTCTCCGGGGTCGGGCCACCACAATTATGTTGTGGGTATCGTTGCATGCTATGCAAGTTATACGAATTTAAAAGCCGAATGCCAGTATGAGACGGATTCGAACTCACGTATAATATTTGTATGGATAATTGTCTAGTCCAGCATCGAGTATTGTAGAAAGATTCCTGAGCTACAGTCAGAGGAATTGCTTGTGGCAAAACAAGTCAGCTCACCATCCACAGCAGATAGTAGGCCCGCCTATTAATGTTTTTTCTAGGTCTCCAGCTTTGCGAATATCGTCAATGACTTGGCCGATCTCAGAAACCTTTGTCGATATTGACTTCTAGGGAGCGAATTGGGACGCAAAAAATAGACGCACGTATGTAGGTATATCATAAGTACCTCGTTCGCCGTGACCGGCGTATAAATCGGGCTCCTGCAACGAAATGACTTAGAAGCTATGCCAACGAACAAGTAAAAGTACATACATTTCCTAGAAGGAAAGCATCCAATCGATTGCCAAGCCGCTCTTCAGCAGCAGCCGCAAGCAACACCACATTGCTGGTATCTTCAGGCTTCCGCATGCTCAAGCCGATAATGAACTGCATGGCGCCTACGGTATCATACATCTTGTTCATAACATCAAACATAATGGGTCCAAAGTTGACCGGGATGTCGTTAAAGTACGCATTTGGATCCGTGAACTGCAAGAATGTCTTGAGATTTGGAACATACGTAGATCTGTGGGCGACTATCAACACCGCATTTTGAAGTCGTGGCAAAGCAAAAAGGCGTACCCGTCCATCCCGTTCCCGCCTACGCGTATTCTGAGGGGTTTGGATATTCTGGTGATGATGTTGTGTAGATAGTTTTGCATTGCATGTGGTACGGTATCGACGGTTTTACCCCCTAGATTGAAGAGAAATTTCGAACATGGAAATAGAACGTGAATTGTGGGCCCTTACAGAGAGTATCGAACGAGCTAAGCTCCCATGATATTCCGAGGAAGTTGTCGTCCACAACATTGCCTAGTGAGCTCACTGGTGGTTGTTCGGGGAAGGTGAGATTCAGAGGTTTTCCTGCCCTAGTGGTGTAGGAGAAAGATATGAGGACAACGAGCGACAATAAATGGAACAGCATAGCAGTGATATTCAACGTTTCATCCCTTGAATGGAGGACAGAAGTTAACGAGATTGAGCGCCGAGAACCGAGCCGCATCATCGAGGTTGCTGGTTGCCAACAAATGTCGACAGGTCTGGTAGTTGTCCGTGACAGCAGTGGAGCTGCAGAAGGCCGTTTCATTTGAACCTCTTCTGAAAGTCTTTGGTCAGATTTCGCCTATGCGCATCATCATATCATGCGATATAGGTTGCGCACTGCGCAGTCACATAGTATGTACGTGAGTTTGACGAGCCAGCCGAGTGCCCTAGCCGTGGTCTGATGTGATTAGAATGTAATGTTTTCTCAGGGATGCTGCGTTTGGGGAGGCGTCCGATCGTCGCTGAGTTGGCAGCTCCATACTTATGTTTTTGATTTTGAGCGCTGATATAGGCTGATATTGACTGATATTTCCTGCCCTGATACTTGAGATGGCGGCACATTGCTGTCAGAATTAGAAGGAGAGAAGAACATGTTAGGAATGTACCGTGGGCCTCACTTTTCAGGCATTAATGGTTCTGCACGGCCGTTAGCAAGTGAATTCAGCTTTTTGGTAGAATAAATTGTTCAAAAGAGCGCGAGAGTTGAAAACATGTCAATGTGTAGGTGTCAGTATCATGGGGTTGTTACGGATCTAAAAGCGGAACCAAATGAGAAGCCGGAATTGCTCACGGTTTATTGCGTTGTTGACGCATTGTTTCTACTCCACGTGGACAACACGTCATTGAGGCATGTTGTAGGTAGTTGACTAACATAATGTTCACTGCACATTGACCGCAGACAACCCTCATGAATGGCCCTGAGGCACAAGACAGCCTGTTCCAAGACGACGAAAATGTACACAGTAGACCTGAAAACGTCCCAGAATCACTCGTTCGCGCCACATTGCGACTTCAGTTTCCTCCAACATACGTTGTAGTGGGAATGTATCGGTTCTTCACCGACAGATCGTTGTATCTTCCAGCCTGGGACAAATGTAGACACGCAACACGAAGAGGTGCAGTCGTTGGTGCTTTATGGGTAAGTGAATTTCTTACAATTTTACCAGTTATACTGAGTACGAGCTCATGTCAGGCGTTGCTGACCTTTGGTATTCAACGGAAGTTTATTGAGATCTTTCTTGCAAAGCGAGCGAAAACTCTCTGTCTTTGAGTTGAAACTAAATCCTCTCACAGTTCACCTCGTGTCACCGGCCTTTCGGGTTCGACAATCTTCGGGTACACTCCTCCCTTCAAACTACATACATGTACATGAGCCTCTATCTACCTCAATCAACGCTAACGACGCTTTCAGATGCAGCAGTTCTCCTCCTTGGCTCGCAAATAACAAATATCCTTCGATTTTTCCTCGCTCGCAACATCAACATCGCACGCGACCGTGCGTGGAATCAAACCGTCATCTCGCGAGGAAAAGGGGTCGACTTCTGGCAGCCATATGTGGAAGAGTGGGACATGCCACCCGTAGTTCTTTCCGAGCCCAAGTGGGAGATCTTCGTCAAACGCTGGTTTGGTGGGTGGATTGGGCTGTTCATTGTTCGACGGGGTACGTGTGTTAACTGGCGCGATGTTTCGGTTGTGCTAAATGGTGGTTTCAGTGATCCTGCTTCCGTTCAACTTTTACCCGTTCATGGGGATACTTGTGTCTGCTGCATTCAAGGCACTACGCACAGCACGTAACCTTCATCGTCCAGTAAGCACTCACCCGTCTATTCTATACCTTCATCTGATGTTTTATCCAAGTACTTTGAATCAAAGAAAATGACCGAGCAACAGATTGCGGTCTTCATGGAAGAACGAAAATGGGACTATAGACGTGTGCATCAACTTTTCTTTCCTTCATCTCCTCTCACCCTGGCTTGCTAGAATTCGGCTTCGCGGCTGCCCTGCTGGAAGGACTTCCAATCGTTGGGCTCATATTCACGATCTCAAACAGAGTTGGGGCTGCTATGTGGGCTCATGGTGAGCTTGAGCGTTGTTTCAACCTTTTGATTGCTATGACCTTGCCGTAGATCTGGAAAAACGCCAGCATTTCATTGCGACGGAGAAACAGAAAAACAACCACTAGAAGTATGCCCGCTGATCTCTGGTCAACGAAGTTTCGCTTGGAGCATTTGATTTCAGCGTCAGGTGGGGGAGCCTGGAGATTTAAACACATGGTACCTTATTTTTTCAAGCTACAGAGTATTCCAGACATACTGGAATCGCCACACACTTGCCAGTCATAACCTTCAAATGCTGGCGAGGCGCCAGATAAGCGCTGTGATGAACTTTGGCTCGAACTTAGCTCGAACCTTCACATGTACAGTCGAAAACACGCTATCTAATCCGCTCGCTTCCGGAACATAACTTCCGCCTTAGGATTGGGCACACATGTCGTAAAATACCACATATTCTTCGGGCGTTCTCCATCCCCAGCCATCTTCACATCATATGTCAAAACAACATGTGCCAACATGAGCTTGAGCTCAGCAGCTGCGAAGAAACGCCCAGGGCACGCGTGAAGACCGTGTCCGAAGCTCAGGAAGTCGGCGTGTGTGGAAACCATGTCGACTTTGCGTCCAGTTTGTTCGCGTTTCTCAACAAAGCGGAAAGGGCGGAAGGTATGCGCGTCCTTGTAGGTCTCTTCCCTTGTGTGGGCCACACCCGCTGCAACATACGAGAATGTGCCTGCGGGAATGACGGTCCCGTCGCTGAATGTGAATGGTTGGCGTGAAACGCGTCCCAAGATGACTATATATCACACCAACATCAGACCAAAAAGGAAAAGATTGTAAAGGAACGACGTACGATCTCCGAGTGTATTGAGCCTCTGGCTCTCTCTTATGAAGCTATCAACCTTTACCATTTGATTCAGAGCGGCCTGTGTCCATCCCTCACAGTGAACTACCGATTCAACTTCATTTCGCAATTCCTGAACAAACTCGGGATGGGTTGCGAGGTCAAAAAGCGCTTGTGAGAACGTCTACGGGAACAATAATTAGCTCCATTGACAACGATGCATATGGAGCTTGTATGAACTCGCCATTGAAGACGTATGGATGGCAGCCATATTGACAGTGAGCATACGACGCGTTAGGTTGTGTACAGTTGCTTCCTCCTCTGAGGCAGCATCCATTAGCCAGCTTAACAAGTCGTTCTGGGGATTCGTAAGATTGCGTGTTCCTTATTGGGGATTGAGAAGAGAAGATTTACCGGTTTACCAGGATAATCCTGTCCATGTTCCGCCATGCGCTGGTATCGTTCTTCGATTAGAGGCTGAAGATGCTTCACACATCGGGCAATCATAGCATCGATGCCGGAGAAACGGCTTGCTAGTCTATAGGAGGTGTATATCTGAGGATTACCACACAAGTCGTAGTGAGAAATGACTTACGGGCGAAGAAATTTAGGAAGAAGGGCGAGAGCACTGGCCGTTACCATGATCCTGACTGTGAAATCAATGTTAATCTGCAAGTAGTCTTCAACTCTGCCTAAAGAAAATGTAAGGTAACTTGACGAGCAAGCAAGCTTGAGTGTAAACCAACATAGAGGTGCACCGACGAACACAAGATTGCTCGCTCGGGAGACAATTTGCATCATTGTTTCTAGACCCTTGACCTTCACCCAGTCTGTTCGGAGTCGAATCAGCATGACCTCGTGAGGAAGTATGACATGGGCCAGTGCAGACCATTTGTAACGGGTATGACGGCGTCAAAGGTGGCAACGACCTCTTCGTGGAGGCTAGGGAGGATGGCGGGAATGTTTCGCGTCAGCAGGGTACGAACAATAGGTATGTGGTATCGATCCGTGGCGACGTTCGGCCCCAAGGTGAAAAATATCTGTAATTGCTATATAGTGTATTTCCAGAACAAAATGGTTCGATGGTGTTATGATCCAGCTTTAAATTAAACGAGACGTGCACGTACCTCTTTAACCTCATCATGAAACGAGAGAACGTTTTCCGGCGCCTTCCTATATTCCTCAATGTACTTCTCGCCATTCACAATGACCACCCATTGCATCACATTGGGGACTTTGAAAACACCCTCACCGAACTGATGGGGACACGTTTTTTCATAATTACAAGGTTGAAGGCGAGATTCAAGAACGCACCCTGTGACAACCTTCCTGCACCATCTTCTGCGCTTTGTAATACCATTGAAAACCGCCGATGAACGACAGGAGCTGAGATTTGTATCCGACAGCCGGGATATGATTCAGCTGTTCAGAGTGGGACTTGTCACAAGGTCTTCAAGGTGAATCTCTTCGAACACGCACTCTGCGACCAGGCCATGGGTATAATAAACCAGAAACGACAGTGAAGGTTAGAGCTGCAATGGAAAGGTGAAGTTTCCCGACATCGCCAGCGAGGACGGTCATACTGAAATTTTGGCTGTGAACACTGGGGATTCAATTCAGTAAGGGGTACTTGTTATTATAAGAGGTCGTCGTTACCTGAGGCCGTGGCTTGTGAGAACACCCGTAACGAGTTAGAACTTTTTCAAGAGTGACTGTGACGAGATCACCAGTAGTGATCCAAAACAGCCAAATGGAGAGACGCTATACGTCATAACACAGGGACGAAAAAAAGTTAAAACCCTGCAAGGATGTCGATATTCAGATATTCAGGCCGCAGGCCTCAGGATTGGACTCATGATGACTCTCATGACCATAGGTCTGACACCATGGGGAAAGGCAGACTCAACAAACATTGATTTCAACGTCAACAGAACGGTACAAAGCTGGTATGTATGATTTATGCAAGTCCTAATTGCTTGGTCAGCCAAGGAGAAACTACGAATACAACTCATTCTGATTGGTTTGAGCGTTCGTGTTCAGAGTTTGGAAGATCCGTTCGCCTCGACGAAGCGTTTTTCGGCCTCTTCAAAGTTGATAACGGACCAGATGGCATTAAGGTACTAAAAGGAAATCAGTTACGTAAAATAGCAGAAGATAAGGAGACATACATCTGCCTTCACGTTGAGATACTGAAGATAAAAGGCGTGTTCCCAGATGTCAACGCCAATGATGGGGACATGAGAGAGGAGAGGGTCCTGATTGGCGGTGGTGGTAATCTCGAGCCGCTTGGACGACGGATTATAGCCCTTATCACGGTGAGACATGATCAGCGCGAAGTTACAAGATCAAGACGAATCACGTACAAGCCATCCCCAGCCCGATCCTTGAATCCCCGCAGTGGTGGTGTTAAACTCCTTCTTGAGGTTGTCGAGGCTTCCAAAGGCAGCGATGATGGCTTCCTTGAGAGGTCCGTCCTTCAAATTGCCGCCATTTCCCTTCTTCTCCGATGCAGCTGGAGCCAAGTTCTTCCAGAAGAGAGAGTGGTTGATATGTCCTGATCAATCATCGCGTCAGGTCGATTCCTTCCCCACTGAAGAGAAAACCAAAGAAAAGACTGACCTCCTCCGTTGAACTTGAGAGCAGCCTGGAGAGCAATGCGCTCCTTGGGTGTCAAAGCCTTAGCATACGCGGCCTCAGCGGCGTTCAAGGCGTTGACATATGTCTGATGGTGCTTCTTGTGGTGAAGCTCCATGATCTGACGAGAAATGAAGGGCTCGAGGGCATCGTAGGCGTAAGGGAGGTCGGGGAGTGTGTTGGACATGGTGGTAGTGATGATGAGATAGGTGGAGCACGATCTGCTTATAAGCGATCTCTCTGTTCCCACACCCACGCGATGCATCATATGTAAGACGTCTTGCGCCACATTTCGTCATGATAAACTGAGCGCTGAAGTTACTCGAAAACACAAGTTTACCCTAGATAGTATTCCGATACTTTGTGGTTATATGTGCAAGTATAATTGGTATATTATTTACGAGACCTGTTTCTCCCCAAGCTCCTCTAAGATTTCGGCACATACTGCCGAAAGGATCTTTCCAAGCTTCTCGAAGTCCTCAAGCTGAGACGGATAGGCGTTAAAGCGACAGAGAGAGACCCGTGAACAAAGCACGCACCTCGTTCCAAATTTGTGCGCTGCATCTAGTCCACCATCGATTATTATGGTAGAAATGAGCGGCATAGGCCTTGTACTTGTACAACAGTTTCTCCTTAAATTTGAGATCTATTTCAGGCGTATATTTGATGGTTCCGGGTAATGGTAGCTCGACATTGACCTGATGAACAGATGATATTCCAGGCACGTTCCCTCGGATCTCGAAATTGGAGGGTACTTACCATATTGAAAGTAAGCTCGCCATCAGGATCCATGACTTGTGTTCCCAAGATCTCCGCAAGACGCTTACCGCCTTTCAAAGCCAGATCATGGGAGTATTCGTTTATCTTGTGTTCACCTCCCATCCAATTCCTAAAATCAAGCGCTGTGATGATTATCCCATAAGGTCGGTCGTCGCAACCAGTTGCTAAAAAGCTTACCAGGCGCGACACTCAAATATGAAGTATAGTCTATGGTTCCGTTCCCTGGTACGCAACGACGTCAATCAATGGCAATGAGGTCTCTAAAAGATCTTACATTCAAACTGGATCACGAAGTTTGGATCCTTCCTCTCTGAAGGCGACACGTAAGCGTGGGATGTAGGTATAGATGCTTTGACGAGGTGTTGATTGCTGAGGCCAACAGTATCAGGGAAGGAATCTACGAGACCGTGAAATTATGACGGACCGCCTGGGAACATACAAAACTGCTGCAGCGCGTTTCGCTGACAGCCATTTGTGGCAGTTCTAGACAAACTTCGTCAGAGGGAAGCCTTCGCCATATGATCATAATCATACCGAAACCCAGAAATCAGGTTTGGATTCGCTCAGGTTAATATCGGTTTCCTGGCCAATGGAATGTGCCGCATCTACGACAGTCCAGAAGCCCGCTCCCTTGCTGAGTTTAACCAGTTCCTTCCAAGGCAGTTTTACGCCAGGGTTGGAGATGATGCTGTCGATGATGATGACGGTTTTCTTACCCTCAACGGCTGGATTGGCAGCGATGAACTCCTTGACAGTGGTGATTATCTCCTGGTGTGTCATAGGGAATAGTAACTGGATCTGCTTGACGTTGGGACGAGGTATAACATCTCCGAGGTGCCTGACCGTCTTGTCCACCGAGCCATACGTGGTATTGACTGGTAGGTAATGGGAAATCAATGACAATTCCATGCAGGGGACACGAAGATGACCCACACGAAATGAGTGTATCACCCTCCTCCCATTCAAAATTGCGCAGAATGGTGTTCACACCCATAGACGCGTTCGAAACGAACACGACTTCATCAACATCCGCTCCGATGAGCTGCGCAACGCGGCGACGAACGTCGATCAAAAGGGGCTGAAATTCAAGACGATGGAAGAGATCCGGGTTCGCCTCGATTTGCATAGTGAGCTTATGCACAGCATCCAAGACCGGCAAAGGAGTCGAGCCATATGAGCCTAATTTAGACGCGTTAATAGGCGAGGATTGCGAACATCAGAAGAACGAGGGAATGACCGTTATTGAGGTTAAGGTATTTGGGATCGAACGCAAAGTACTTGAGAACCTCATGTCCAAATGGAGGAGGCGTCTGTGTAAACAATTCTGTCTTGCTCAAGTTAGCCATGGCTGATTCGAGGGTTTGGCGTCCTTGAGCTTGGAGCTAGCCTTCTTATCGTGATCGACCACGTGAGATGAGTCATGCACAAATGACTCGACTCGACTAGCACAGTCATACGCATCGAAGTACCCCATGAGGCATGGCGAGTTAGGCGAGTTTTACAATTTGACAATTAGGCTTGATTTTTCATGGAACTAGAATATTGAGCGGAGATAAATTAGAAATGAGTCACTCGCCACAAAGCCAAAATATAGGTAACTCACGCAAAAGTTATCTTGTGGTCCTGACAGGAATGTAGACTGGCCCATCTTCCCTATGCGACAACCAAATATCGAAAATGCCAGAAAAACGTACCACTTTGGCAGACGATGCACCGCGTGTCATGTTCACACACAACTTTTTTGTTCAATCAACTTGCCCTTGGACTGATGGTGGTGTATGTTCTAGTGTCGAGGTCTTACACACGGTGATTGGTATAAAATCTTTCAAATAAACCTTGTATGCCACGACGTTAACTCCTCGGGAGTAATTTGTGCGAACGTCCGCGTCTCTCTGGCAGGTGTACAAAGACGGAACACGTTAGCACATGGATACAGGCTAAGCTAGGTCCTTCTGGGAATCCAAGTATGTTGCGTAAGTCCCCGACCTCATGTAGAGGATATGTGTCGGATCGTTACGCCACAGAACGGCAGCAATAATGGTAAACGTGTGGGCAGGGTACTATAGCGCCTCAAGGCCATAAAATCGGCCCCGAATCTAAATTCGGTAGGTGCGTATTGCGTGTTTATGTTCCGAATAGATGAAACCAGCGAGAAGTCAAAAAGTTCCGCGAAGCCGCCGTCCGGTCTCGCATGTGGGTAAGCAAGCTTCTGAAATCGCCCAGGAACATGTCCAGAAAAAGTTCATGAGAAAACATCTTTGTATGCATGGCTAGGGAGGGGAACATGTGAGCACTTGGATACAAGAAACTGGGAGGACGAAAGGGTTGGAGAAGTGGCCACGTGGTGAGATAAGGTTTCGCATGGTAACCTTCTTCCTCAGTTTCCTTTAACTCTTCAACTTCCAGAATCCGTCGAGAATGGACCTAGAGCGGCGCTCACGTTGAATCTTGAAGAAGGGCCTCTGCGTGATTGACAGCGAAGCGATCCCGCTTTACTCGACATACTGCGCCATAAGGTCATATTTTGGAATTTCCATGAAAAAAACATATCACAAGGTTGTAATTCGGTATCACTAGAGTTTGCAACTGTCCAATATATTGTAGACTTGGATATGTGAGGTCTAATTATCTGTCCTTGCTTATGGCAGAGAAACATACGCTTCGAAATTAGTTCACAAAGGGCGCGGATCGGTCGCTACTTCCAATGCTTCCCTTCGAACGCCTGCAGGCTATTGGGGAAGTTTCTACCTGCTTCCTCTACTCTCGGATTACCTTGAAGCTTGATCTCGTGGCTCACCATTCTCGTCGTCATCGAGTTCCGTTTTCTATTTGAATCGATGCAGACTTGTCTCTTTCGCATCGTCTCACTGCCGTTTTCCTCCTTCGAGTCTAAAGTATCGATATGTCTTCACCGCGGCTTGCTCTGGATAATACGTTTGTGATAGTTCTTTCCTATTTAGCCTGGTTCTAAATGATAATCGGCGTTGTCCAGCTTAGGAGCTGCCTTGATTGGTGTAATTATTGCCTCGGCGTACGTTTTTCCTTCTTTCTATTCAACTCTAGTAATCACACTGATTATATATGTTTCGAAACTCAGGCTGCACGGAGGCACGTTTCTCTAAGGCTGCTTCTTACCAAGTTATGTTGACATGATCGTCCACAGTGTCTTGCGTCCAGGCCTGGTACTATTTCACTCATCAAAAAGATACGATGCCTATCAAAATGCTGGTGAGTTGCCTTATGCTTGGCAGCGGATGTTTCAATTTGACGCTTTAGAGTCAAGGTCGCTGCTGTCATGGTATTCGACACTGTTCACCAGATATTGATATCTCACACCGGTATGTAGCATCCACAATATCGCTTCTCACATGTGCTAACGACTGACGATGCAGTTTACACCTATACCATTACCAATTATGATAATCCTGCATTCCTTGCCAATCTCGTTTGGTGGGTTGCATGTCCCTTTAGTCTCTACGATTCCCTGATGATGTGCCTATTCTAGGAGTATGCTTGTACGTCGTCCGTATTGCGATTCCTATCATAGAGATTTGAATTCTCGCATCACTCAAGGTCGAAGTTTTATTCAACGTACGCTTTTGAACATCTTCGCTCGATTCCAGTGTTTACATGAGAGGGCTGGTACTAGGGGTTGACCGCCTTGCTCGTCCAAGGGTACGCTTGTTGAAAGTCATGTTTCACTACCGGACCTAACCCTACATATGCCCCAGTTTCCTTACGCTACGTGTCTGGCGATGTGAGTTCTCGAAATTCTGTTTTGAATGACTTACTCATTAGGCGGACACCCAGTAAGTAACAGAAACCTATGGTTGACAAGTATCGTCGTAGGTCGAACGTCTTCTGCTCTTGTCTACCTCGTTGATCTGTCGTAGATCGCATTAGTTGCTAGCGAATTCGGTGAGGACTTACTATTCTTTCTCCAGCCTTGTGCACTTACAACATCGTCGTTGAAGGCTGTGTTGTGGGTATGTCCTAAATATTCCTCCCACCAACAACTTGTGTTTTCTTATTGAATGTTGCCCAGCCTTTGGTGCCATGTCGTACGTTTCGTTCACTTCACATCACGCCAGAAAGTTACAGCGCAACATCAGGCTCCAATTCAAGACGTTCGCAGAGCTTCAACGTTTGAAGGTGAATGCATATTCATCTTTTTATTTGGTATAGCAGTCCTGACCTCTGGACCCTGCAGTACCTATCTATCAGCGTCAACGCTCTTGCAGCAGCGGGAGATGTTCTCATCGCTTTGATCCTCTGTACTCTCCTTCATAGGTCAAGAACTGGGTTTCACCGGTACGTGTCCACCCCTTTAACTTTAGTTTCCCGCTAGAAGCTCTCCCAGATCCGACACAATGATTAACAAACTGGTATGTCCTTTCCTCCGAGGAGTTTATTTATCTCGGTATCCTTAGAGCAATCGTCGCACAGATCCTTTTCGCTGTCAACACCGGCTTCCTGACAAGGTAGGTATATCAAAGCCTTCCACTCTACTTCATCTATCCTTACACTGACCATCCGGAAGCTTATGTGCCGTTGCTTCTTTGATTTCGGTGAGTCTTCACACGGCCCCAACCTCCTCCCTGAAAATCCGCTTCACTGACCGGCAAACCTGCTCTTGCAGATCGTCGTCGCCGGCAAAACGTTCTTATATATCGCGTTCTTCTTTTGCATCGGTCGTTGTAAGTGCTTACCTCTCCCGCCATGTCATTGTCATGCTCATGCATTCATGCCCACCTCAGTGTACTCGAACTCTCTTCTCGCTACGCTGAACGCCAGGAAGATGATACGTGGCTCCGCCGACGGCATCCACAGCACGAGCGAGAACTTCTCCCTGTCACTCAGAGATCTCCCAAAAAACGGCACCGTGACTTCAAGAGTAAGTCATTCTCGCTCAATCAGAGGGTATGGTGTACTGGGTTTCTGAGATTTTATTTTTGTTATAGAGACCCACAAACATCTCTATTAAAATCAATACGACAAGAGAGTTCGCAATCGATTCAAATGATGAACAAGGCCATGAGCACAACGAGAAGGGTGAATCAGGATTGGTAGGTCTCAATTCGCGCCCGGCTCATCGTTTACTAATAAACTATCTCCTCATCAGTCCACTGGCTCAGCCAGCACCCCGTCGATTAACGTCACCCAATTGGAAGAAGTGTGACTCGACTGGCCGATGCCTCCAGGCGCTCTGTAATATATACCTAACTCTTATTGGCGCTATGTCTATTGTCCGCTTTTGTTGTGCGCCCGCGCTGGACGCGCGAGGTCTTACTTTACGCTTGGCTGACTTTTTTGACGCTTATTTGACCCTGTAGCATAATTATTTCGTCCGAGCGGGCATGCATGCCCCTCGAGCCTAGGAGGAAGGATACCTAGGAGGTGTTTATAGAAATGCACTACACGTGTTATCTGTTTGTATTTACCATACCTTTTATCGCCGTGTCCTTGGAATCCAGATTTGTCGAGAGAAGTCGAGCTCAAACATAGTGAATGGAGCTCAGACATAGTGAATGATGTGATAGGACTGATAAGTCAATTGAGATAGTAGTTTGTCGTAACATGAACACGGAAAGTTTGTGCTGTGGGGCGTGATAATGTACAACGCGCTCATAGCAATTTTGAGTCGTAAAGACATACTATCCTTCATCCATAGCATCTCCTTCCTCCTGTCCAGCACCATTCCACCACGACACCGGCCCAAGTCCCTGTTCAGCAATAGAGCACTGCACCCAATTAGGAGAATCAACACTAGTGTTGGCCTCTGAATAGAAAGTAAGACCCACAATAACATTATACGGCGCACGCTTAGCCTCCCTCTGCACCTGCACCTCTTCCGCCATCTTCGGTGGTCCCGGTTCATCATCGAAAAAATCGTCCGCTTCAACACGCACCCGCACTACCTCGCCTTGGTCGATGTACATTCGTTCTGCGACGGGTGTGTCGAGCATCTCGTGTGTCGATGTCAGCTCGGAATCGGGAAGCCAGAAATGTGCGCGTTCGTTGGGATCACTGTGGTTGGCTTAGTGATATGACTGACGGATGGCAAGGTGCAAACGTACAAAGCTGTGGGTTGGGGAAGGTAGGAGGCTGGGATGTATATGTCGTCAAAGAATCCAACAGTCACTGGAATGCTTGTTAATAACGGACGCCATCTCTAAGGTAAGCTGCTAACGCACGTTTAACACCATCCTGGTCAGAGGATTTAACTTTCGCAATGATAACTTCTGAAGTGAATGGTCTGAAAACCACCATCCGAAATACCACTTGCGGAGAATTTCAGTATAATTTTGGCCTCAAGGAGATACCAAAACACACCTTTATACCACAGAAAACCATCCCCATAGCGAACCTTGCCCTCCCCGACTTCACTCAAATCAAAAACACAAACACAGAGTCCGACGTCATGTAATACGCGGTTTGCATATTTTTTGTTTAGCTCAACGATGAGAGCCTGGTCGGCAGGCGCGCCAAAATTAGACGGGTGTACAGCTACTGTGTCCTGAAAATCTTCGTATTTGATTCGCATCCCGACATACATTATCAAAAACGTAGATACCTTCAGTATTGAAAGAATGAACATGCTTGATAACGGTCTACTTCCACCCTCCCGCGTTTTTTATGGAAAAATGGCAGCTTCCAGTCAGTTTCCGAGTCAGTGAGTCGCCCTCGGCTAGTGTATACGAGTCCGTTATGAGAACATGAGGTTGCAGGTCAAGGTTTAGTTCGAAGTTTGAATGGCAATCTAATCGCGACCCTAGAGAATTAAGTCACATGACACAACTAAAAATTCGGGGGAGGCAATTTGTCGCCATCACTTTCTTCGTCCCCCATCGCTACACCCCAAGCCAATCACTCCTCTCACTCCTCCTCACTCCTCC
>JABCKO010008053.1:0-19297 GCA_018855915.1 Tephrocybe sp. NHM501043
GGCTGGTTGCGTTGCGACGCAAAACTCAAGCTGTCACGGTCAAAAACCAGTTGCCTCCCTACATTCCCATACAGTATGTGCAGTCAATTGACTATAATCAAACATCTCCAATACCTCAACATTTATGCAATTGGTGCGGGGGAAATTTGTGACAAAAAAGTCATTTATCCTTGACATGAATGGACTTTGGCGGAACATTTGGACAGCAGGGATGTCAAATGCCTTGAGGGGGGCTGGTGTAGGTGCATGCAGCAGGTTCCCAATTGCTAGTCCTGGCAGCATAACTGTGGAGCTTGCATTGCTTGGAGTCCCACAGCTCAATTTCCAGCTGATCACAGAACTGACAGGAAGGATGGTTGGGTAAGATTCAAGGAGGGAGGGGGCTTGAGATATGATCTGAACCTCAAAAACTTGCTCTGAGTATGCCAGGTGAGAGCTGGGTGTTGCATATTCACAAAACTGGGAGGGCCCATGGGGACTGCATTTGGTACTTGAAAGAAATTGGACTCAAACTTGGTATTCTTATTGTGGACTGGAATTGAAAATTTTGGTGTGATATATTGGTGTTGATCTTGTTATATACAGGAACTGGGTACTGGGCAGAACAAGATGATTAGTATGTCAATATAGCTTGATATAACAGGCTAGGCTCACCAGCTACAACTATGAACAAGAATGAGACTGTTAGCTTGGATTCAGCTCCTACCAGACCCCAAAATTCTATGGTTTGAGAACCTGCTGAAGATGTGTTGAGGACAAAGCAACATGTGAGATCTGAACTAAGATACATTGCTTTTGATAATTGCAATCTATAGGCATGGCAGTACTAGAAATGACAACTGTTAACACAGAGGAACTTGATATAAAAGAGCAATGGTTATACCAGCTGTAAAGAATGAAGCGGGAAGAGTGGCACAGACTTTGAAGAGCAGCTACAATGTCATGGATGTTTGACAATGATATCAACCATAATATTTGGCAGAACAACTCAATCATAACATAGACAAATACAGAAACCCTCAGAACTGATGTTGTCCTAGGGTTTCTTGAGAAATCCTGGGTTCCTCAGAGAAACAGGGTTTCCAAATAGTTTTAGCCCTAAACCAGGTAGGGGGGTTCCCATGGCATTCAAACAACAATAACAACAACAACAACAACCAGTTACCACCCACCCACCCCATGATTGCAGAAAGTTCCCTTATTCTCCCCCACAACTGACATGTGCAAATAAGACCATCATATGATTGTGTTGATAGTTACTCAATAAGATATGTAGAAATACAATAAGAGAAGCAATGTTGAATCAACTTTGTGAAGTGGTACATTAAGTGGGTCTTGTGCAATAGAACATTGCACTACTCTTTGACTGTTCCTATATTGATGGCACTCCTCCTTTTGTTGTCTGTAAGTACAGCTGGCTCATTTGTGACCATGTCATGTACACCTACTGTGTAGTGACCTCAGGGAATGCAGCTTGTACCTTGCCAACCATCAAAACAAGTGTATGCCATTCAATGTTCTCACGAACAATGTTGAGGGCCCCCTCTGGCATGGCAACATCAACATACTTGACATACCTTGTGTGGTGCTCAAGGCATGTCATAATTTCAATCTTTGATTTGTGGCAAGATATGACAAGTTGGCTATGGCACAAGAACCGCTTCATTCCTACATTGTAGCAATGTTTCATGTCAGGTCCTGCCATTGTCCTGGCTGCAATGGTACCATGTTCAATGCCCAGCTTGGAGTGTTTTGTAGTCTTTTACCCTAAATGATGGTGAATTTCCTGTGGCATCCTCCAATTGGCTTCACTCATGTAAATCCACAACCAGTTGCCTTTCCATATGTCTCAAGCAGTCATCACAATGTGGTCCTGGAAGATTACCAGAGAGTCAAATGTCATTTTGTACAATTCAAAGAATTTAACTTCACTGTTCTTCTAAAGGTATGTATGGCTCAATGCAAGCTTATAGAAAAATCATGAGCATGTACCAGAAATACTACACAGCCTTTCAAATGTTATCTCAATTGAACTGATCAGCATTTGTGACTTTCACAACCATGATCTCATTCTATCCTTGCTCTAAATGCTCTAATTCCAAGCTCTAACATCTATCCATATTTGAGGGATACTGTTCCTTCCACTCACTCTGCTAGCTTCATGCCAATGGATAGTGAATACCCTTGAGCTTGATCATGTCAGTAGCACAGAAATGTATCTGCATACCATAAATACATCCTTGCTGATGCCACTGAAGTATCTATCACTGACTGGAAACTTTTCCCAAACAATGCTTGTGAGCCTCAACAGCTTTGACAGTTGCAAATAGTAGACTTATGCTTTCTGCCTGTTTTTGGCTGTGATATCTTACCAAAGTGCAAATTCACATTGCAAAAGTTGGTCTGATGCAAGAATGTAAGGTGACTGATGTGGAATGCATAAAATGTACACCTTGCAAACTCTTTATGCCTTACTGAATCCAACTTGTCCACCTCTCATTGATGGTGCCACCAAGGGTGCTACTTTGACCCCCTACCTCAGAAGAGCAACAAATTCCTGAGGTTCTCTAGCTAGTGTTTTGAAGTTTGGTTGGTGCAACTAAAAAAGACCAGAACTGAACAGGATCATGACTGCAAGCAACTGGACTTGAGGTTCTGGTTCCAGTTTGAGGCAGTGAGGCAGTCCCCATGACTAGTTTTACCATGACTTCAGGTCATGAATTTAGAGCAGAAGTGAAAATGATATGACTTACATGGGGCAGTTCATGTTGCAAACTGTATTCTAAGGGGATGAAACAACTTACCCAGAGTAACCTCATATTGTTCCAGCAAACTGTATTCTCTAAAATGAGTTGTAGTATAAGAAAGTGAAGCCTGCAAGTTCAAAAAACATGCATGATGAATGTGGCTCAGCATTACTTATTGGCCAGAATATTCATGTCAACTTCCTCATGCTCACATCTTTCCTGGTCCTTGTCTAGCACCCCACTCCTTATCTGTTGATAATACATAGCACCTCCTGTAAATAAAGTAAATCAGTCAGTGTTATCTAGCAGGAATACTCAGACTGATCCAAAGCCTTGCAGTGTGCTTCAAAACTCAGAAGAAAATGTGTGGCAATCAACAGCAGTGAAGCTAAGGATAAGGGCAAGTGTAAGGGCAAGGACAACATTGAAGAGCCTGCCCTGCATTGTAGTCACTGAGAAAGAAGCAGAAACTTGCCTCCTCTGTGTTGGATTCTTATTCACTCAAATGCACAAAGAATGGGTTACAAAGGGCACCATGCCACAATGAATGCAAAGAAACATACTTATATATAACAGACTCATAGATACCACTTATCCCTCAGTTGATTATACTGCAACTGAGGGAATATTTACAAGTATTATTATAGATACTCACTCAGTTGTATTGTTCAGGTAGTAACAGGTTATGGGCTTTTGACCAAGCAAATACTATTGCTCATTAGACCTGACCCACGTCCCCTTGATTACAAGTGCAGACCAATTGATTGGCCAACAGTTACCACAACACATCCTTATCTTATCAGTGTGCCATATCCATATATAGAAATCCCATCATTTCTTTGTCTGGATGTGCTCCCTTGCTTGCTTGTCTATCTCTGATAAATCCCCCCCATACTATGTCCCTCACTACTGACAGCTCCTCACTCTCCATCTACCTGGTTACAGTCAGGCCAGTGGAATGGAAACATGATAAATATAGTCATCTCAACCCTAAGGCTGACTTCAGAACTTGGGAGTGATGATTGGGTCTGTTCCTTTCTTTTCTTGGATTTGAACACTACATATTTGAGCCTCTCATTACTACCCCTGACTGTGCCACTGAACCCATTGCTTGGCACAATTGGTCCTCCAACAATGACTTTGCATGTGCTATTGTCCTTACTGTGATGAAGGAAGCAGAACAAGAGAGCATAGAGGACAAAGCCACTGCTGCAAGTGTATTTCAGGTGATCATCAGCCATGTGAGAGGTGAGGGACCTGTCAGACAGGTATCCCATTTTTGAGGGGCCCTGGCTATCACCTTCTTGACAAAGGAAGCCCTCCCTATCACTGCAATACAAATCATAGACCTCTCAAAGCAAATATATTCTATTAAGAAAATGGACAAAGACACATTTGCTTGCTGCCTCCTTCTCAACACCATCATTGGTATCCCAGAGCTTGCACACATCACAGTGCAGATTATTTGAGGCCTCACTAACAACACTGAGAAATTGCTGTATAAGCTTGAGACCCAAAAAAGCCTCACATTTCTATGCCCTCTCTCCAATTCATCTCCCTCCAACACAGTGCTTGCCACCATGAACAAGAGCAAAGATTGTTTTGGATGCCCCCTCCTCCCTGAACACAATCATGCTGCCAGAGTGAAGTATTGCACCAGACATGAAGCACTGTACTGTGTACATCCTGGGGGAGCAATGGAAGGGAAGTTTGAGGCAGCTAAGTAGGCTGCCCAGGCTGCCCAAGGCACTGAGGGAAAGTGGAATAAAGGGAAGGATAAACCTGTGGACAGAAAATTGAATACCATCACTCAGAAGAATGGCAAGGTATACCTCATCAATGACACTACTCTCTCCAAACTCTCCACCTTGAGCAACTCTCCCACTGACTTTGCAGACCTTGCTACTGATGCTATACTTTCCTTTGATGACTCCACCCATGACATGCTAGACACTGTAGAATGGGGCAGTTTCATGGCAGTCATTGAGGAAAATATTGAACACATTGAGGCCCAGGCCACTGTAGACTGGACTTAATTCATATTAGTGATAGGAGTTCAATGATCATTAGTCTTGAGGCATACCCAATATTCTTCCAGTCAAAAAAGATATGACACATGACCTGCTGTTGATATTTAGTGACCATGTCAAGCAGGACTATGAGTGACCAAATAAGCCAGTACTTATATTGAAAGAGTGCTGGTGCTATATTTGCAGGTAAGAAGCTAGATTTAACAGTACAAAAATATTTGAACTTATATTCTACTGCAGAGAGGAGTGTGAATAAACTGTTGACAAGCTTGGAAGCAGCAGATCATTGAGATCACTGTCAAACAAGTTGTCAAGTGCTAGGGCTAGCAACAAAATCCACACTTAGGGATCTAATAGATTGTGGTGCAACACAAGATGTATTGACTTAGGTAGTGTGTGGGTTTTAAAATATGTAGTTGAATGCTTTCTCAAAAGAAAGTCTTACTTCTGGCCAGGCTCAGGCTCTTATCAACTCTATAAAGCTACAACTTTGGAATGCTATCTAGACCACTCTCTGGGGCTTGATAGTCTTGATTATACTTGCTTTCCTTCCTTTTTTCTCCTCCCTTTTATATTAGAGCTGGAGCATATAGACCACTCTCCTCTGTTGCCCTATCTGATATTCCTATTATTGGCAGTTCTATTAGCCTCTCCTACTGAATTGACCCAAGAGAGGGACCATATAGTGCAGCTCGGCACCATATAATTCCTTCCTGATCCTTTAGCCTTGTGGCACATCTGCTTCCTGTTTTTTCCAGCCATCTAGGGATGCTCCTATATGTCCTCTTTTCTGCTCCCCTTCCTGATACTTGCTGAAGGTTTTCCTGCCACAAAACACACCAGATGGTGCAATGCATCCTCAGGATTAGTACAGGCAAGAAGTGATCCAGGCCTGACATCACTGATGTCATTATTCAGATCTGCAGTGGCTATCACTGAGAATCATGCTGGCTTTCCTTTTTGGCTCAGCTAACTTGGCTCCCTTCCCTTTTTAGCACCCTTGGTACTGCTGCCTCTGTGGCATATGTGCACCTCTCCTAACTCTTTCCCCCTTCATAGTAGTACCATCTTGCCTCTACCTGGGGTTTACTCCCCTGCAAGGCCTTCTTTCTACTCACTGGTGCCTCATTCTGTGAACCAAGTCAACAAGGTAAACACAGGTGAAAAAAGATGAATAAAGGTAAATACAGGTGAATACAGATGAACACAGGTAAACAAAGGTGAACATGGTCAATATGGTTAACCAGCATGGAAAAAATGAGAGAAAAATGATGGGGAATTTTCCCACTTATTCAGTGCCTTGCCACCTTGCCTCTGCATTGAGTTTACCCTGTGCAAGGGCTCAGATTCACCTTCCTCTCTCTGCATTGTATCTATACAGAGTCCTGCTCTTCCACTGCTGGGTAGGGTAAAATCCTGCCCAGCACATTTTACCCTACCTAGTGCATCACTGTTCAGGCTAATCAATGTTCCTCTTGAACATTTGACAAATGTTTCTTTCAAGGTGCCAATTTCACATGTTGTGGCTACATTTAATGTTTTTATTTTGAGGAGTATAAACATCAATGTAATGCAATGAGTTCAAAGGTTCCAGTCAATCATGTGCACATTCCAGAGAGTGTCAAGAAAGATTGAGAAGAAAAAACTGCACAGGAGAAACTGAAGTTCAGTATGGCAGGTCAACTGGTTGAATTCATGTGGCTTGGGGTCTTAGATGCTGTTGCCAAACAAGTAGCCATAGGGAACCAGGTCAGTTTGAGCTCCAGGTTCTCATGCTTGCTGATTAGGCATCTTTTTGAAATTGCTTTGTAGCAATACATCCACCATCAAAACTTGTGGACCTCCCTACATGATGTTGGTGTGTATATTGATAATGTCTTTGTAGTTGCCCTTGAAAAATTGAAGACTAAAATTGAGGTAAGTATCTCATTGTAAGGATCAAGTGGGAGCATGTACTGAAGTATCAGCTGAGCTCAGTGCATATGCCTGAGTAGGAGTCAGTGGGTGGGCAGAAGTGTCAAGCAGAGCAGTTCTGTGACTTGGATAGTTCAGAGCACATTGTTTCTGAAGGTAAAACCTAATTGCATGGGTGTGGAAGCAATGAAGTGATGAAGGGAAAGGGTGCAGCTTGCAAACAGTCAATGAAGAACCAACAAAAGTGAGCAAAGAGCCATTGCAGGAAGCTGGAAGCCAAGGGTTGAGGTTACCACTTATTAGACATTTATGAATAATAGCTACAACATAGTCAACTGTAGTGCATCTTTTGTCCTTTCACATCCACAGCATATATATTATTGCCCAAAGTAAACAAATGATAGTCATCAAATAACCCAGCAGCATTTAGGCTGTCAGTGTGGAGTGCTGCATAGTATTGGTACTATTATTGATTCAGTGTTTCACCACAGTACAGTGTTTTACTACCCACACTGATAAGACTCTCCAGCACCATTGATTTGCTCAATTTCCTTCAAACTTATAATCCATAATGCTGTTAATGTACAGAACATGTTTCTTAGCTTTTAACTCATTTTTATAAAAGTCATCAATGGCAAGACCAAGATTATGCATGGTGAAATCAATCTTTTGCTTGTAGTGATAGAACAACTTATCCAATTTCTCCCAAATTTTTTCACAGAACACACATATGCTATAGACACTTTCTGAGAGCATTTAAGGAGGTGTCTGTTAAGCCATTCATAGCTATCTAGTCATGCATAACAACTGCATTGAGACAATTCAAGTGCTGATAAATGTCCTATTTTGGTAAGTCACTGTCAGAAAGTAGTATTCTACATAGCTGGCTTCTCCACTGGATGAGAAGAAAGCCTTTCTGCCAACAACCCAAGGAGAAAGCCAGAAAAAAATGTAAACACTCTGCAGAAAGGAACCAAGAGCTTCTCCAAGATGCTTGCCACTTTTACTGCTCTCAGCATACTCTTTCTTAGTCTCTTGACCAGCCTTGCCTCTCTCAGTAGAAAAATGTGCTCAAATTTGATGTCAATTACTTTACATTGTGACATCAACTTCATGGGCTACATCAGAATACATGACATGCTCACAAGTTTCAGTAGAGTCTCAGTTCTGTCCAAGAACAGGTTCTTTTGGAATGGCTTACAGCACTCAGTAACAAAGGCACACCTGTCACTCAGCAGACACTCCAAACAAAGAATTTTGCCATCAGTAGGGGGTGCATTAAGCCAGGAAAGGAATGGATCACCTGTTATCTGGTCCATCATCCTGAGATTAAACTTGGAAAGCCCTCTGGTTTAGATCCAAAGCATGCCCAATGTTTTAATTGTACAACAGTCACAAATCATTTTGACCTCCTCCAAAAGGTGCTTCTTGACCTTGACATCCCATGGGAGAATGTGTGGAATATGGATGAGAAAGGATGTCAGTAAGGTGGAGGGAGGAAGGTATCACCTGAGAATTGCTTTGTTCCATGCAATCAATGCCCATGCTATTGCCAACATAGCAGAAACCTTGAGCTTATCACACAATCATTGAATGTGTTAATGCAATGGGGGACTCAATCAAACCAGGTTTTGTATTTCTGGAGAAGCAATTTCATTGAGAATGGATGGAGGTCAATCTGACTCAGACATGCATATACAGTATATGAGATGCCCACCACTGCTGGATGGCAGGTTTGGAAATTGTGCTGTCAAAAGTGTTACTTTCTGTGACAATGGTGGTGAAACACTAGGCACTTTTCACCACTGGTTTGCCTTGAGTTGAGTACCACTTTCTACAAAAATAATTACAGTTCTAGAAAGCCAAGAAGCAGTAGTTTTGAACCATATATGCCATCAATATATTTTGTATAATAAATGAGACACAATAAAGAGATCAGTAAATTGTGGTGAAATACTGGGTCAATGATAGTAGATTGAGAGTCCTGTGGTTGAGTAATAGTTATCTCAGCATTAAAGCTGAAGTTGCAATCAAATTGAGAAGACATAAAGTCTGAAATGATCATCTTTTTGGTTTGTGGTGGTTGAATGTGAGTAGCTTTGATCCCATCAACACTTTTTCTTATCCCCACCACCACCATCTTGAACATGCTCATTATGGAATCAGGCCTATGCTTCATTCATTTTACTAAAGACCTTTGTGCTGTTAACCATACCTCCACCATTCTTCCAGGGGATTTGACATGAGTCTGCTTACATCTTGAGTGAATTTAATGCTTCTGCCTTGTTCAAAACATGCAGATGACCTCTTGTAAGCCCAATCCATTGAATTGTATAGCTAAAGCATTGTAATGAACAGTCCCACCTCTGAGCATGAGCAACTATGAAAAAAGTCAACTCTTTGATTGCAATACCTTGGGAAACTACATCCCCTCTAAATGATTTGTAGCCTGGCTGTATTATGGGCTAAAAGTGACTACTGTTTTTCACTACCAACACTTTGTCAAGTCATCTTCAAAGCCTGAAATGCCATTCATTGCAAGAAGGTCCTTTAATCTCCTTGATGCTCAACATATTTATATTCTGGCTAGATCTCAGAGATGTAATTTTTCCAGATTAAGTTGAAGTTGTTGATGTTGAGGTGTGAGTGGAATGGAAGGGATGGGTGAATAAGGTTTTCAAGTGGGTGAGTCTGGGTGAGGTTTGCAGGAGAACAGTGAGTGTATTCTGACCTGAACAGTTCTCAGGCCAAGTCCACAAAGGGGTCAAGCTCAAGCCACTGCTGTGTGGCTATGGAGGACCAGAGGTTTAAAAGGGGTTACCTGAGTGTGGGCCATGTGGAGTAGTGAAGAGAGGTAGAGGATTCATGTAAGGTTGTTTTTGATGTACAGCTTGTATGTGTCACTGCACCAATGGCCGAGTACTGGATCTTGTTGTCTGAATAGCCTGCAGCTGCTGCCTCTGATGCTGTGCTGCAATAGAAGCTGTGGCTGGCATAGAGAGAGGGGCCATAGTTGGTGGAGGATAGTGCATCCCAGATTGATTTCATAAAGTAAGCATATGACAGAGCCTTCCCATCAGGTTGCTCAAATAGTGGGGCATCTGGCTCATGTGGGGACTCCATGAACATTGCTTTGAGAGCAGCAATGGGGCAGGTAGATCAGCCAGGTGCTGCAGCAATAGTAATAGTGATGCCCTTTTAGAATGGGTCCATTTTTGAACTGGGTAGGGTGATGCACACATGGGTAGCATAGTCAAAGTTGGGTAGAAATGTGACACATTTCCTGGTGAGGTAGAGGCTGGGGTTGAACTTACCACCACTCTTTCTGGTTGTGAACTCTCTGCTGCACAGTAATCCAGCAAATGTGAGGCAACATGCAGTGTGAAATGTGGTGTGGCCTGGGACTGAAGGTGGGTGCAGTTGGGTGAGGAGGTTGGTGAGGATTGGGAGAGTGATGGGTTGGATGGGTTTCTGATCCCTTTCACTGTGATAGTGTTTGATTCCTCTGATGAGTTGTTGGACCATGGGTGACTCTGTTGTACTGAAAGGAAAGTCAGCATCAATATGCAGGGATCAGACTGCAGTAAGGTAAACTTTGATGGTTTTAGGCTGGACCTTCCTGCTGAGGCTTGCAACTCATGATAAGATGGCTGGTTGGGAGGCTGAAAAGATGGAGCCATCAGTGTTATAGAGGTTATGGAGTTGAGCATGCTTAATAAATTGGCATTGTCCTGTGGAGTAGGTCTTCCTTGTGCTTGCTGCAAGTCCATGCCATAAGTAAAATGCAATGGTTTTGGGGTGCTGCCAGTTTTGATCATACCACCAGTGAGGAGGAGCTTTGAGGATGGCTTCTTGTTTAGGAAGGGAGCAATATTGAACATGCAAGAGAAGGAAAACCAGGAAGCAGCATCAGCAATCAAATTGTTAGCAGAAGATAACCAAACAGAATTAAAAGTGAAATCAAGGCAGCAGGCTAGGGAGAGGAATTGTTGTATGAATTTCATTGTTGATGCAGATTGTATAGAGAGGTTGCAGAGGCCATTGAAAACAGCTTTGTTGTCAATGTGAAAATTTAAGTGATGGCCTCAAAGAGAGTCCCTGCAGCAGAGGACTGTGTGGACAACTGTGTACATCTCCTTGACCTGTATGTGCTCTTCCAAAGGCAATGGGGACATTTGGCAGAGAACCACTCCAAGCCAAAGTGTCCCCCAATCCCTTTAGAGCTGCTGGCATTAGTGAAGATATTAAGGGTTGTGTGGGCTGGTGAGAGTAGGTGGATTCTGTTCCAGTTTGTGGCAAATGCTAGCCACCATTCAAGATCATGTTGAGCTGCCTGGGAGATGCACTGCCTTGTAAACCTGGTGTGGGGAAAGTTGATGGAGAAGGAGTAGAGGCCTCTGAGGAAGGCACAGGAAGTTGGGATGACCTGGGAGGCAAACTGAAGGAACCTAGTGAGCTTGTCTAGTTTCTGGTGATTAAAATGGGTATGGGAGGACCAAACAGTGAGTAGTTCCTTTAAAAAAACTAGCTTGTCATTAAGGAGGTGGATTTCTATTGCAATAGAGTTGAGTTTGAGACCCAAGAATTTGATAGATGTGGCTGGTCCAATGATTTTGGATGGCTGGAAGGCAAAACTGAGTTGTGATCCAAGATCTAGGGCCTACTGCAGGGCACTGGCCATATTGGCCCAAGGGGTAGAGAGTGCAAAGATACCCAGGAAGTCATCTAAGTAATGGTAGATGTGGGCAGGGATATTATGTTGGAGGATCCAATGAAGTGCTTCAGTGAAGAGGTTAAAAATATAAGGGGCTGAGCAGCAGCCAAACCCCAGGACTACATCAAAGTAATACCAGCCTTGCCATGTGAAGCCCAGGAGTGGCCAGTCATCTGGATGCACTGGTACATGATGGAATGCTGATTCAAGATCAAGTTTGAGCATCATAGATCCTGGTCCAGAGATAATGAGGTCATTGATTGCCTTGTCAATCATGTCATATTTGATTGATGCCTGCTCATCAGAGATGCTATTATTAACAAAGTCCACATTTGGCCAGGAGAGGTGATGGATGCAGCATATCTTTGTGGAATGCTTATGCAAAACTGCCCCAAGTGGAGAAGTGCAGAAATTGCTAAACAGCAGGTCAGCAAAGGGGCCCTGTATTTGCTCATTAGCAATTTGCATGACAATGTCATTTGACAGGGTATCAATTGTAAGTGGGGAGTTGAGTGCAGATCTCAGGTTGGTGCAGGATTGGGGCTTAGAGCAATTTCCAGTGAAGCCAAGATTAGCGCCATGATGAATGATTTGTATTATTGTGTCTACAAATGTGTGATCAGAATAGTCTTGTAAGTAATAAGACCATATGGCTTCAGAAAGGGTAGAGTTAATTCTAGGTAGGTATGCTGTGCTAGGGAGAGGTTGGTTGGTATGTAGAGATGTGTTAGGGCATATGGGAGGAAGAGGAAGAATATCAGAAATAGGATCAAGTGCAGAGAAACTAGTGACAGGTGGTACAGTGACCTGAGGGTGGTCAGGGCAAGACAACAAAAGGAGACAAGCTTGGCTTGCCCTACCATGAAATTAATCCTTGTGCTGGTGTTTGCCATGATCCTTGCTGCTGCATGTGATACAGGTGTGCAGTCTGTTCCATGGGCAGGTAGTGCCTGTGCATTTTCCTTTGTTGAACTTCCTGCATAGGTCAGATGGGTTTGCAGGAGTTTGTGGCATGTTGGTTTTGGCTGGCTTTGTGGCCATGGGTTTATGACATCCAAGAACATGTTCTGCCATGAGGGCTGCATCAACTGTACCTCATCCTGAGTAAAGTCCATCCATCATTTTGGTGCACTGCATGTTGAAGAATTCCATATGATAGTCCAGAACTGTGGCCCATCCATATTTCAAGACTATTTTTAGGAGGTGTGCATTTTAGGAGAAGAACTGAGATGCTACATTGGCCTGCTGATCTGTGATATGTGCCTGGAGAATTAAGAAATATATTTGGAGGAGAATTATGATAGAATTGGGGTTCTTGTACTCCTTTGCAGTCACATTGCTGGCCTCAAATTGGTTGGTTAGACCATTGAAGGTGTACGTGGTGTTTGTATGCCAATATTTAGAGTCAAGCTTGTGGAGATCCATTGCCTTAAATTTGTGTGTGATGATTGCTGTAATGATAGCTGCCTTGACTTTGGGAAAAAGGGATCTGATGGAGTTGGGTGATGCACCATTGAGGGCTAGGGCTGTTGGCAGGGAATAAATCCCATGTTAGGCAGTGCTATGATTGGGGGCATTACCATCGCAGGACTGGTTGTTGGCAGAGCAGAGTTCTGGGCAACCATTCCTCTGATGGCTATTACCAGGTCAGATACCATGGCAGTAGGAGCATTGATATCTGTTGGATCATTGGATGGGGGGCAGGATGTCATTGGTGAGATTGGGGGAGATGTGGGAGGGAGGGGAGGTTGTTCAGGCAGGAAGCATCCTCTTGGGCCATGAGAAGGTAAGTTTGAGGTAGATTTAGGGTTCCCTTTCATGCACATGCAGAGTGATGAGGAAAAGGAAGCAGATTCAATTCAGGTTCAAATGCAATATGAAACAAGAGATACTGAATCTGCAAAAAACTGCAAGTGCAGTGTGAGATGATGTAGTATTTAGTGAGCATAAAAAAATAACCTACCTGCAAGCACAGTGTGAGATGATGAGGAGTCTTTGCTGTGCTTGCAGGTCTATATCTAGGAGGTTGTCAAAGGTTCTTTATTAAGTGTAATAATAACAAAACATTTATGAAAGGCTTAAAGGGAGATAAAGAATCTGTACTCAAATTAACCCTGGGCAATCCCCCCTTTCTTCACACTTGCCCAGATCATCATTTAAATAAGGGCTATCCCTCTCTCTTTATGATTTTGCATGGGTGCTGATATGTCTGCCTTTGATATGTATACAGTTCCAAAATACACATGGAAGTTGTAATTGGCAGCAGAAATTAGACAAGACTTTCTCTAAAATAAGGAGCTCAAATACATTCTCTTACAGTGTTCTTGCTCTGAAAAACCAATTCTACCTATCTAAAGAACCACCATTACTGCTCTCCTTTTTATTTTCATGCAACCCAACCAGTTGTAAGACTGTGAAGCTAGAAGGCCTCTCTACTTTTGTTGCTCCTCAACCTCTAGTGTCAGTGTGCACTGAAAAGAACCAACATCCTATAGGACACTCATATGCTCCAGCATCAATTACAGGCCACTATTTGCAATACATCAGGAGGGAATGAACAGGAGAATGGGACTACATATGAGTATGTGCACCCAACAACCCTTCCTCTGTTCCCCTCAGCCTCTCACTGACTCTACCTCCACAAAGCTTGAGCTTTCTTCTCTGGCCATCTCTCCAAACAACTTGCTGTCCTTGCCATCACCATGCCCCTCTGTGATGGTATGAATATCATATCAACAGAGTTTGTCATTGCCTAAAATGAGGCTGGGCAATGGGAGAGAGAGGAAAAGAACTTGCCTCTCTTATGTGGATCAGCAAGAACATGGATGAGGCACTGTTGGTTAATCATTGGAATCTTAACATGTGTTTTCTCTCTATTCCTTCCTATCATTAATCCCTAACCCCTCCCCTTTCTTCTTCTGTTAATAGGATGTAGCTGCTGCAATCAACTGTGGCCTCCTCATAACTCCTGCCAAGGAGGCTCAATCCTAGCACAAGCTGTATAAGGTGGTCACTTCACATGCAAGCCACACATGGGTGGCTAGTGCTTTTGACACAGGTAGATAGTCAGGGTCAGGCAAGGATAATGCCATATATTGAGAAGGAAGAGATGGTCAAGAAGTATACTAATGCTGAAGAGGTTGTTTTTGTTGGATTATGATGTGCATGTGATCATCTTTCTTGTTTGTTCTTTGGTTCTTTTTCTTTTGCAGGGTGGTGTGTAGCATTAAGAGGAGGTTGTTTGTATATTCACTATGCACTGGAGAAATGCTGTGCCCACTTCAGCAAGTTTACAGATGCCTTATGGCTCCATCCCTCTTGTCTGGTCTTCTTCTTCCCTCTCACTCATGCTGACAAGTCCTCTTCATGGTAGGGCATCTTCACTCCCATTAACAAGATGCTGTCTATGGTGACTCCATTAGACAGCATACTTAAGGCACTTGAGCATCTCTCAGTGGACCCAAAGAATATTGTGTACATCATCTCCAGGTATGACAATGCATTGCTTGAGCAGCATATAGGGCACTTGAAGAATGTTAGATTTAAGTGCATTCTTTTCTCTTGTTTGTGAGTCATATGTATGTGTATTGATATGATATTCAGCATGAAACACAATGGTTTTCTGCATGAGTGAGTAGCACTGAGAACATTGATATAGAGTGGATGGGCAAGATTGTTGGAGATCTTGGGGTTTTAACAATAGCCATTGATTTTACCAGCTAGCACTACACTGACATCTATAGTACAAGGTATCATTGTGTTTATGAAATTCAGTATATTAATAGGCCTACAAGGGTTCATGTAACTGCAACTTTGCTGCTAGTCATGTATGGGTCACCCTCAGAGTACCTGAGGGTTACCCTTGTTCTTCACTATATGTAGCAAGGCAGAGGCCTCTTGAGAATGCCCCTTCCCTCTGGAACCTGCCTTCATGTCAAACTCATCTTATGAGGACAACCTCAAGGGAAATAATTATTGAGCTCTTTTCCAGTGCTAACCTATTTTTAGATTTGTGAGATAGAAGCACAAATATGAGTGCTTGGGGCTTGCAGTGCTAGTTTGTTTTAAATCACAAAATTAAAGCACACAACACTTCTCTTGATGCTCTCAACAGATCAGATCCAGCTAATATAAAGTAGCTAATGTAACAGTGCAACTGAGAATAATCAGGCTTGCAGGACATCCTTTTACTCCTATTGACATGCTGGGCTTTTGAAATAAAAACCACTCAAACAAATGTATGTCACCTTGCTTTAGCTAGGTCTTTCCTAGTCATTTACCTTCCTTATATAGGCAAATTTCTGCCAGCTCCATTCTTAACAATGACAAATAGTCTTCCTCAAATGGCACAAGCTGAATTACATAAGTCATCATTGTGACAGTGATTTAGGTAAGCAGGAGCAGGATTATGTAAATCATCATTGTGACAGTGATTTAGATAAGCAGGACAGATAATATTGACTTGTGCTTTGAATTAAACAATAGATATGTGATGAATACAAGGATTTGGATGTCCTGTCTGCTATTGCATTTACAATGCATAATATCTACAAAAATGTCATTGCCAGACATGGGACTAGAACTAGGTAAGACTTATTTCTGGCCAGGTATTGCTTTATTTAGGCCAGAAATGGGCCATTCCTGGCCATATACATAGTTCTAGTCCTATATCAGTGACATTTTTATAGATCAAGCCGCTACATCTAAATGATTTACAAATGGGGTTAAGATTGACAGCCAGCAGTGGTCATATTGGGAGGTGAATGGTCACATCACTGACATTGAGGCAGTTCATATTATAACATACCCTGCCAATATGCCATTTGTAGTGATCAGCCCAAAGCCAAACATCTTCAACCTCATTTTTCTAGGCCATCTCAGCAACACCTCCATGATTTTCTGTGTAGTGCCATATTGCCAGGTATGTCTCTCCACATAGTGTCCTGATATTGCAAGTTGTAAGTGAAACAGCTTGCAAGCTATCTTAGGTGTCTGATTATCACAATACATGGTGAGACACCTCAATGCAGCAAGGCCTGGATATAGGCTGTATATCTGATTAGGAGTGACTAGATTGGTCATTGACCATATTTGTCCATCACCCTGCACATGGATTATCCTCAATCTTCTCCTTGCTCACTTCAGGGAGGAGCTCCACCAATATTGCCTTTGCCCATTGGTCCACATCCTCACATATTAGATAACAATCACCTGGAACTGATCTTGAATCTTGTTGAGCTTGGGACTCTGGTAGCTGTGGTGCTTCTACCCCATCATCTACAGGTTCACTTTTCTTTGAATGTTGAAGATGCTTGAGTGAGTCATTTTTATCTATGGTAAAGAGCATTTTGAAAATCAGATCACCTTCCCCCTCAAGTTTGTAAGTACACGCAGGGCATGCATTCTTCAAGTACCATTTGCCAGTATTGCAACCAAGTGCAGCATCAACACATCTGCAAACATTTGTACAAAGTGTGATGTAGAGATTGTATACAATAGTGAACTGCTGAGCTAGGTACTGGTGAAAGGGAACTCAGTGTAAGTCACAAAGGCTCTTGATGAATGGCTCAATGGTCAACTGAGGGCAGCAAAGGCATGTTGTCCAAAACAACTCCACCATGCAGATTGAAAACACAAAATTGGGTTTGAGAGGGGCAGGCTGTGTTGAATAATTGCAGCCAGAATGTTAACATCCCCTGCATATATTTCCAGAGAATATGAGTAGGTTTCTTTGTATTTTGCATCAGCTTTTGAGAAGAATTGATAAAAATGAGACTCACAATAGGTGTCCATTACATGGAGACTAATGGTGTTGTTGACTGTTCCATTCTGCAAGGCTGTTGGCCCTTTTGCTAAAGCATTGTCCCTCATATGTTTGGCCCACTCAACATATGCATCCACAATTCCTTCCATCTGCCTTTGAAAACCTTACATGTGCATTTCTGTATGGTCATGTTGAGTCCAGTGGTCTTTGCATGCACCAAACTTACTAGATAGCACATCTGCATCAAATGAAAATCCCTCACATCCATACCATTAAAACAAAATGCATACCCAACTTTATCCTCAAGACACTCAGCCAATAGAAGTTCAAATTTTCTGCCTGCATGGCTTAAGTCCAGTGATGCAGAGCCATTGAGCAAATCATTGAAATCATACTCAGCACCCTTAGGTACTTCTCTGTCATCATATGGGTCCACTTGAATTGACTCAGGGACATCCAATGCAGATAGTGTAACTGGAACTTGCACTGAGGTGAGCTTGTGTAAACAGCTGGGTGAGTTGCAAGCTCACCTTGGGTATATCTTTGGTGACATTCAGCATTTGAACATGCAATGTTCTCATTAATGGCATGGCATCCCAGAACCTGGTTTTCTGCTATTTTGCCAGTTGGGGTTGACTTTATTGAGTGGGTGTGTATCTTGTTTGAGCTAGAGGTTGCATGGCCTTGGCTTGTATTTTTCTGACTCACTGAAATGTACAAGTTCAAATTTGATCACGTGGGATGTTTGTATTTGGCACATGCAGATGTGCCTTCTATCAGCATGCTGCAGTAACCACAGCACATTTAGCTAAGGTCTTTGGGCTGACTTTGATTTTATACAGGTGCCTCTATTTCAATTTAGATCATGCTATGTAAGTAAGTCATATTCCCATTGCTCTTCTTACTGATTCAAGCACTGGTCTTTGACCACAATAGACTCAATCAGGAGCAATATTTTCATCCTTTGAAATGATCTCAGTTGAGACCCCCACATTTGAGACTTTTAAATACTGGTATAAATTTGTTACCATGATGCATCTGATCACATGTGTATGTTTGGTTACTCTGAGTCATTGTCACTGGAGCTGAGGACCTCCCTGCTCTTGGGCATTGGGTGCAGCTTGCATAATGCCCCACTCTTAGAAAGTCATTTTTTCTTCAGTTGTGCATGTGATGTCTCATTCTCTTTCTTGTTGCTGTCACTGTCTGAATCCTCTTCATCCTCATTTTTCCCCTGCTTGCATTTTGCCCCTGCCTTTGGCCTTCTTGGACCCTGCTTCTTACCAGCATCTGACCTCTTTTTCTGTGTTTTTGGAATAATTTCTCCACTTGTAATCTTGCCCTGCACCTTTTCTGCATGGGCTTCCTTCTCCTGATGAGTCAACTTCACCCACCTACACTCTCCTGAGGTCAAGAGGATTGGGAAATGGATTGGATAGTATATACAAGGGTATTTCACTGGGCACATTGTTGCATCAACACTTTTTCCCAGTAGATTGTGGAGATGCTGTATTAGGAAGTTTTGAAGTATCAGCTTCATCTTTATCTTTGACAGATGGCTGACAAGTTTAGCTAAAACTGCTTTGAGGAGTTAGTTGTGTATCCAGGAGATTGCTCAATGGTAAAAGGAACTGCTTATGCATTCCACAATACCAGGTACTGTCTCACCTAAGGCATTGAAAGTCTTGGTCATGTGGGACCCTTGTAGGCCCATTATTTGGTCAGTTCCAATAGGCCTCTGAGGGTCACTTCCAAATTGGAACCATTGGTTTGGACTGCTCTAAAAATAGACTGCCTCAGATATGATCTATACTTTTCTAAAAATAAACTGCTTCTGAATTTTTGGAACCCCACACTGCCAAAACACCCTCCAAATTGGTGGTTGCAACATTGTGAGACCATATCAGCCATTGTCTGCACTGGTGGTGGTGGAGAGGCTGGGGAAGCAGGGTGTGCATAGGCAGAGATGGTGAATATGTACCATGTCAAATGCCATGAAGGAAGTTCATCAGGCAACTTTATGTAACAAGCTTCCAATACACTTTCTCCCCCAATGATTTCAGAATAATGTATTACATGATATGTGGTTGGAGATTTACTCATACAGGACATCTGTAGTACATGGCAA
>JABCKO010008056.1:0-19064 GCA_018855915.1 Tephrocybe sp. NHM501043
TGCCCGGGGAATGGGTACGGGCATGGCAGGAGTGGGAGCCGCGGGCATGGCAGGAGTGGGAGTAGCCATGGGATGGGTGCGGGGCCGCAGTATACGATTGGGGAGGATGAAGATTATGAGGGCCAGGCGCAGGGCGGATATGTGTATGGCGATGCCTATGGGGCTGTTAACTAACCCTTGTCGTTTGGCTACCATCTCCTTTCGCTTCCGGCCTTCCCTATTTTGCCCACCCTCATCTGTAACCTGCTGTACCCATATATTCCATCCGTCGAACTTGAGTTCTTCCTCGCCTCTCCCTCCTTCATGACTGTGTTGATACATGTATTTATCATTGCGTTGCCCGTTGATTTGTTGTCCCTCTTGCCTTGGTATATCTTATGCATTTGACCCGTCTGAGACGGTGTTGCCTTTCCCATTCACATTCCTCCTTTCCATTGGCACACGGAGTGGATAAAACTTGTATTGTATGCGACTACCTACTACAACCTACTACCACGACTAATAAAGTGAGCGCGCAACAAGGCTAACAAGTAAAGGACCAGGCAAGAGGAAGGCAATCGAATACATGATACGTGCACCGCATGCAGCCATGCGCAAGAAACACATCCTGAAGCACGATCACACAACCTTCCACCTTTGAAAGAAGAAATATCATTCTCATCCTCTTAATCTTGATTCATGCTGACTCAGTATAGCAGCAACCGGCCCTATCTACAGCTGGGACTCCCTCTGTGCCGTTGAGCGCCTTCAATCCCAAACGTTCGACTGGGGTGGACAAATCAGAAGTTCAGAATTTGTGGCAGCTGGTTGACTTCGGGCGACCAGGTAAGCAATCATACTATCATCTGCGTATACGTGGCTATATGGTTACCACGACAAGCTGTAACTCATGCACTTCTGATCCAGTTATTTCTGCCAACAATATAAGGACCTTTATTAGCCGCCGACTGCTCATGCACCCCCCATCTCCTCCCTCATCAAGTCGCAGAGCGGGTTCTCTGCAATAAACCCTCTTTCTTATTCACATAAAATTCTATCTCTCAACAGGGCTTTCTTCCAAGAAGTCGGTCTCATTATAAATTTACGCTTGAAGGTCGAGGGGGATTCAAAGGTGTCCAACCCAAATTGTTTTTTGTGCTTGCATCCTTAGTATGACTTTGCTCACTGTGAACTGGCTCACGACATTGGGGATGACGCTTCATGCCCGTCATCTACACTCTTGCAAATGCACATGGATACCAACCTATCGTAGTCAACAAAGTTACAAGCAAACTCTTCTACGCCATGGTAGTGATTGAACAGTGGGTTCAGCTTTTATTGGTACGATATCTTCACTACACCTTCATTTACCAAATAAACTGATGAGCTACTTAGGGTTGGTTCAAAATTGGAGCCCACATCAACAAAGAGATCGGACTTGATGACATTTGAGGAACAAGCGCTTGACAAGCGCCCACCCAGCAATTGCCGAAATGTTTTCACGAGGTCTGTTTTTGACCTTGTCCGCCAGAATCAGGCCTAGTTCCATCCCATGCACCCTGCAAATCGAGTTTCGACTTCTACTTGAGAACGCACAGATGTTCCTTGTTTTTCTTCATTGCACCAATACACGCACGATTGGCAAGCAGGGCATCTGCAGGCACGATGCTGTCTAGCGCCCGGTGCTATGCCCAAGGTCCTCAGCCACTCGACCCGACCATCCACCCCCAGAAGAATCCCTCAGTTTCACCATTGTTACCCCCGCAACCTCAAAGCCAGCGAGGAAGTTGTCCTCAGATGGGAGTGGGACGGCAGCTGCATCGTCCACCAGCTGCCTGCCCTTTTGAAGACCCCAGGCATGTTTCCGTAAGTATCAATCCTTTCGTTCACTGCTGCAACTCATGCGTCAACAACCCATCCCACTTATCCCACCTCCGCGCCCAGATGGCCAACATTCTCCACTCGGTCTCGAGTACCTTCCCCACCCTGCGCCTGCGGAGAACATGCCAGGGGATGTGCCATACGCACCCTCGAGCGCTTCGTTTATGGCTCCGAGCACCCGCACGACGACCACGAGCAGGACGACTACAAGCGCAGGATGCGAGACCGCATCCACCAACATGAAGATCTTGACCTCGGTCCCCTCATCGGCGCCAAGCGCGGCAAAGACGATGGGTTGATGGTGACTATCATCAGGCAGGAAACCTACCTTTAAGTCCACATTTCCATTTACAGTGGTTGCTATTATATTTGATCTCAGTAGATGTCGACTGTCGTTCCTATATCATACTAACATCCATTATACAGTGCTGTCATCCACCTGAAATAAGCGGCCCGATGAAGTCAATGAGGAGAAAAATAGATGTTAGACCTCAGTGACTCTCCTTGGGGCTGGGACAGCTGCGGATTGCGTATTGCGGGTAATTAAAAGGTTGCTGAATCTCGACAAATATTCTCGGAAAGCCCATAAATGCGTAGGCGCTATTTTGAGCGGCCGTAAATGTCAAGGATCCCCCCGACAAGGACAGGGCTCCTGTCAGACATCCCGATTTAGGGATGGCTCCTGGATTCAATTCGGCTGACGCCACCATCTTGCGCTACTGGTAGGATATCAACTTGAATTACATCGATAGGCCTTCAATGCAGTGATAAGATCAACCCATCGTTACAAGGTGGTTTTACAGAAGGTGTTCATTATTGGTGTTTGTAGGTCGAGAAACATCAAGATTTTCCAGGAGATATGAAGGCCGGCAATGAATGGTCGACAAAGATATAGCTACACCTTTGAGTGAGATGGTGAGGTGAATGCCCCACCCCATCACAGGAACACGGCGAAATCAAAACCAAGGATAGATTCGGTGTGAATGCTCCATGTTCTCCGGCTTGAATGACTCATGAACTGAAAGTGACTAGTCTGTATGAGGTTGCTTAAATACCGTCAAACGGAGAGTATCGGCACTCACGCTTCTAATGAATGAATTGCAGCCGCGGTCAGTTAACAGCGGGGACAATGACCGAGCCTTTGCTTGGTCGGCCTTGGCCCACATTGAGCATTGTAGAGGCTGGTCCCGAGTTCTCAAGGCCGTGATTCTGTGGGCTGTTAGGAAGAGCTCAGATAATATATGGGTATTGCTGGACTGAGACTGCGAACAACAGTCCAGGTGGATCGCAAGCTGTGGGCGGGGTCATGGGTGCTGAGACGGGCTCCAGTGGAGGTTATGGGGAAGCTATATGTGCTTGAGTACACTTAGTGCTTTTGACTTGGTAATAATGAAACTGGGAAAACATTCACAAGCCTTGATTGATACATTTGGTGCAGTCTGCAAACGAGCTTCGCGAAATCTTAAGGTCTTACCTTGGTCTCTGGTACTCGTGGCGAGCGGTATTACGATTCTGTAGGTCCAAACTTCAACCTCAAAATCCAAGCAGTTAACTAATTCCTGGAAGAAAGAGATAAAAAACGCTATGCCATAAGGGAATGTTGAGAGGATACTTATCGAAGGGCTGAAGAGAGATTATTAGGCGCTGAGGATAATGTGGACAAATATGAAGTAAATCGAGCGTGGGACGGATTGGTTAGAAAGAACCAATCACGTCAAACCAGACCGTCTGAGAAGTCTGGGCATATCCTGCTCTTAGAGCAGAAGTGTCACCCCGTGGTAGTCAGAACGTGAAGCTATGTAAGTTCAGAACACACATGGCACTCATCCACTACAATGATAAGTCGTAGCATGAGCATCTCCCTCGGGCCATGCCGGCGAGACTGTCCAGCCAATCAAATACATCTGCCAAGGATTCACTCTAAGAAGTTCAAGGCATTCAGACTTACGGTTGCGACTCAAACCCGAAAATGGTCTGCAGAGCTCTATTGATATGGCCTTCGGAAACTGGAATCCTTCACAGTCTGATAATAAGCTACTAAAGTTCAAGTTTTAAATATGAGTTCGTTCTCTGATAACTTTGCTTCGCGTTTTATGGCCTCCGCAAGGAGCACAGTGGAACCACGTAGGTTTGACCGGTTCCAGTGCTCTGGATCGCTGTCGTTACAGACCTGGAACATGATTAAATCTGCTCGCCTCACTTTTCATCGAAGGAGGCTACGCACCTCTAGGAAGAAGCATGTTCAAAAGCCATTGGAGAGTATGGCAATCAAGCTCATACATGTTACAGCGCCAAAAACTCCGATCGACGACTTTATGCACCCGAATTCCATGCTATGTAGTGCAGACGATCGTTCAACGGGCATCAACATCAACCCTAATACCAATGATAGAGATATGTACGTAAAAGCCTGAAGCGTCTTAACGTTTGCATTGCTGATTGCGTTGAATCAGACACTGGCACGCCTTCGTAAAGCCAACACTGAACAGATATCGATCCCCTTAAAGTCATCGAACACTCAGCCGCGTCTCAGCGGTCACACAAACTATGTTGTAATTGAGCATTGTTGCGTTATGCAAGTCGAGCCTTCGGCTCTAGACATTTGCTCTTTCAATATCCAGTATGTTGACTGTGTCGCAAACTGTCATAGGTTCCTATCAAATCAAATCACCTTCAGCCAAAATGAGTCGTTAACGATTAAGCTTCCAGATTTGAGGCATCAGTGTTGGATTATCAACAACTGAAATACAAAGCCCTTCCCACCGTCCTGAATAGTATAGGTTCCACGGTAAGGAGCGCTTTGAGCTGGGCACGTTAACCCCTGAAAGCAGGGTTATGTAAACATGACTTCTTGATTTGAAAATAGAAGCATTTGCAGAATCGATTTTGTCACCCAGAACACAGGGGATGCCGCTTATGGACGATGTACCATTTTCCCGAGATATCCTCGGATAAAATGTCCATGTGCCCTTAGGTTTGTATTATTTCTTGCCAATTAATCTACACCTTACGACTGCGATTACTCAACCTTCACTGCTGATAGAGTCTGGTAAAACTAGCTATACAGTGCTTGATACTGCCCAAAATTTTGAGTCTCTTACCCACAATTCCAAGAATAGGTACAATAAGTCGTCGATACCCAGTTATGATGGACCAACACAGTACCTCTAACTACGCCTCAACCGAGGAGTATGTCCTATCAGAGCCAAATTTGCTGGGGTGCTCTTTCAGGTAATTTTCGCTGTACGGAGAATTCGTTTCTTCCACGGCGATATCCTCGCCTGAATTTGTGCTCTCATCATATCGATAAGGCCTCCGTTGATACGCATGTCCACGGCGGTTTTCCTTTCGATTGCGAATGGTGAAAGTCCCCACCTTCACATAACTTCGTGATCTTGAGTGGGTCCTCTGTGCTACGCGAAGTAACAACGCCTAATGTCGCTTGTTGTTTAGGTGAATTGTAACCGGAGTTTGCCCTAGGTTGCCACTATAACGTTGAAATTCCCGCTGACAATGGCGTGCGCGTGAGTGTCGACCATGTTCTAAACTCGGGAATTAGGAATTCCTGCTTCCAATGATGCCTTTTCCATGCGAGTTTTGATAGCTGAGTCCAGAAAATGCCGCCCAAGTGCATACATAGTATTTACGCATCCGCGACTACGGGAAGCAGACCGCAAATTGCATTGTAGCAATGAAAAACTTCGTCAGAAATTCGCCTTCAGGTACAGTTGTCATCGTCATTTTTTTCAGTTTCATCGAGGTCTGTCCTGGTTTGTTCCATCTGAAAGAACGGATCAATTCTAAGTCCGAGTTTTAAGCGACAATAACTCCTCAAGTTTGGAGTGGAATGTCAAATGCGAAGTTACCATGGAAAGGTCCATTTTCATAATAGGGTCCATTCATGTAGGATTGAAGAGGCTTTAATTGAGTGATATATGCACCCTGCGTCCATAAGAATCAGTATTTTTGGTTATGAATAGATGCTTTTGTTTCTAGATAGTCGACAACAAGGTCGTGAAGTACAGTGATGCTATATGTACAAGTCGTTCGTCTATAATGATGATGGTGTATGAGATAACCCTGACCGCCAATAAGTATATAAATAATAAAGCAGTCATGTAATAGTGCCCTCAGATGATGTAAAATGATATAAGGAATAAGTTCAACCTAATGTGTTAACAGGAGGGAACTGTCGGTGGGACAACAGGGGTATGCTTTGAACGAGGCTTGATTTTGTTGCGCTTGAGCGACAGAGGTCTATCTCTCCCGCGCAGACGAGAGTAAACTCCACACGCATTACATAGTTGCGCGCCTGTTTTGCTTCGACGCCACACAGAGGTATGATGGGTATGGCAATGACTGCACTCGGGACCGGAGCCATCACCATCGGAAACGTCAGAATCGTCAGCTGCATCAGCGTCGATCAGCTCCTGTGGACGGTGTTTGTTTCGCTGTTGAAGATAAAGACCGCATGCATTACACAACGGCTTAAGTGTATTGGGTTCGCGACGCCAGAGGGGTGTTGAGGTCGCGTGACAATGAGAGCAACTTTTGACAGTGGAAGTGGAGGCATCCATGCTACTCCGGCGCGATTCTGGGGGTGAGGATGAACTGGTTGATGTGGGAGAAACGTGACGGAGAGCGAACGCTGCAGCAGAGCGTGGTTTAGGAGGGGCAACTGAGGAAACCTCAAGAGAGTAATTGAACCCCTGGTCCATAGGCATGCCAATGTCTGGGGAACTTGTCGAAGACATAGAATCGCTCCAGGAGGATGAATCAAAGCCAACATATTGGCTATCCGTAGAGACGGATGACCAGCCAAAAGACTCAGGCAGGTCAGATCCTAACCCAGGGAGAACTGATCGCGGAGCGTTCCACGCGCCGCCTCTACCGCCGCTTGCGGGGGCAGAGTTAGGAGGATGATGATTGGGAAGGTCGGTAAGAACTGGTGGGAGAATCGAATAAACCAGGTCATTGTCGCTCCGGGGCCGGTGACCCAGCCCTAAAGATTGATGAGAACCCTGGTAGCCCGCGTGAGTCCGTTCCGACAGCGCGTAAGGTGGGGAAGACGGAGTATACGATGGATATCCATTGTTGATGTACTGAGTCTGGTGTGTGATGGGAGAATTAGCCGATCGAGGATGAGTCGAGGAACTATAGCCAGCTGAGTGAGATCCTGATGAGACATTGAGCACAAGAGTGGTACTTTCTGACGCGTCAAGTCACGACTTACCCGAGGGTCCCCATCCACTACTACTGTGCGACGACGAGCTGCTGCCACTTGAATACTGCGGCGAGACATTCCCTGTGTAGTTGTTGTATGCACTGGGGTTGCTGAGAATGAACGACGCATGAGCATTGTCCAGAGTGTGAAAGGAGTCAAACGTGAGGTTCTGGTGAGCCATGAGAGAAATGATATGGGAACCGATGAAGGAGGATGGCCCTCTTTGAACTAGCGAGGGTCAGGCATAAACCAGTGTTGCTTATAACCAGAATTTAGCGTGCAAATGGGATCGGCTCGTTAGCCACAGCCGATGCAGGATGCTGAGATTAGATCGGAGCGACTCCAAGGGGAAGTTCCCTTTTGGGACCGTGAAGGATCTCTCAAATTGTCGTTACAGCCAGTACTGTTTCAATGGGTTACATAGCCGGGTCCCCGGCTTGTCTGTCACAAAGTAGAGCAAGTGGGAATCGCATCTATTAGGCCCCACCAAAGTTTCAAGATTGATGGAGATGGCGGCTCGAGGTGTGAGCGGCCCCAAGTGCAGTTGGTCCGCCAAGTTCGAGAGTTTGTTGATGTGGTTTGTTGATGTGGTTCGCTTCAAGTGACGTACAATCAAGTTTTTCCTCTGCGCCGAGAACTTCGGAGGATTTCGTCGCATGGGAACAAGGAAAGACAAGGAAGCGTGAAGATTGCCATCAAGCCAAGAGTATCCATTCAGGGGGATTAGCGTCCCAATGTGGCAGCCAGACAAAGCCTACACCGCAACATCGAGGCAGAAAGGGGTCGACTGTGGATATGCTTCTTGTGCCGCCAAAGTCTGACTCTGCTCCCGGGTCCGAAAACTTATCTGCCAAAGTTGCCCTCCTCGAAGCGATAAATTCGTTGCTTTAGTAGCGGGCTGTGGTGAAAGAAGCCACTGAGGGGTGGTCATAGAATATTGACAGCTTCGGGCCGGGTAGAGGTGCCTTGCTTTCTCAAGAGTCTCCTCAAAACGACCATCACTGACCACTGACTGAGAGAGAGTCGGTTACCTCTGCTGTCAAACAAATGGCGATGCTTGACCAGCCGGGGCGCGAAAAATACTCCAATCGTCTGCGGTGTTGTTCTTTGGGGGCCGCTCCCCTCATTCAAGTTGGTTCGGCTCATTTTCCTGGCCTGAAAGAGAGGTGTTGGATGCCTAAGTACTGTTTGTTGGCGACAAAGACATGTCCATATGCACAGGCACTGGAGTCAATGTCGAGCTCGCGTCATAGTCCGCCAACTTCCAAGGATATCAGTGTCTATGCCCGAGGGCCATTCCATATCAAAAGTTATCTTGTTGATCACCGATATGTCATACATATGGGTCGCCATTACAACCAAGTGAAGGTATAACCATGCACCCAAAGGCCAGCATAACATTTATTGCATGATCGACAGCGGCAGTGAACGGTGGCACTTACCGTCAGGACCCCGAAATTTCACGAGCAAGGCCGGAGAACGTTGCGACGATCTTTGGAGCCACCATCATGTCCATATGCTCCAAATCGTTCTGAACCATTCTCTGTTAATTTCCATTCGAAAGCAACACATTTGCGAGTAATCGTGGAATAATTGTTTGGGCTCCGGCCATGGTGGATCATTAGAACTTATGAGCCACATATAACTGGAGAGTACTCCATACAGAGTATGTAAACGTTCATCTGACCATAGCGTGGGTATGTCCAGCTGATGAGATGCGACATTGTGTGATGTCCCCATTGACGGGTATACCTATACCTGGCGGAGTTGTTCAAGTGATTGTTGATCGTTCCTGGTCTTGAGTGGGTTGTCTGGCCCCAGCTATTCCCAAAGAACCCACAAAGAGAATGAAGCTTGAAAGCTCTGAGATTAACACGCTGATAGCTAAAGCTATGTGCATAGCTTCGATTACGCTGGTCAAAATGGGAGACGAACAAGATCTCCAGCCGCTTCATTCAATCCCCAGTTCATGAACCGTTGACTGTTGCTCTGTCAAGCAGAAGATTACTAGAAGTGCTCGTCTAATCAGGGCTGCAACGGGGTTGGAGGGGTTGTCGCGTTTGGAGTTTCAAAGTGTTGATAGATCGGCGTCAATGCAGTTGGCGATTAATTTGCCTGAGGATGGTAGGCTGATGACTTTTGGAGGGCCTCAATGGAAACCACCATTCCTGATAGTGACAGGGTGAAGGTTATCCCGGAGAAATGAAAAGGAGAATGAGGGTTGGGAATGGGTTCCTGACATGGTTGAATTTGAAAAAGAACCGAAATCGCCAGAAGGATAATCTCCGGTTACTCAATTCGAGTAAATGGTGGATTGACTAAATTTAAAGCAGGGAAATTCTCAAGTTCAAACTTCTCTTTCTGAGCGATGTTTAGATAGAGGGTAATAGTCACGTGATAATGTGACCCCCGCGTCACCGTGGGCCAGCTCAATCCTACTGTCCTCCACAACGTTTGCTCTTTCTCTCTTCTGTTCGTCATACTACGCTCTTTCACAATGTCTTTTCTAAAGAAACTCTTTAAATCGGTGGGCAACTATCCTATATGGCTGTTATCTATCTCAAAGAATGCTTGAAGAAAGCAGAAGAAGATTATGAAACGATCCTTTCAACTCTGGCGCAGGATATACAAAAACGTCAGGTCCAGCTGTCTGAGATCCGCCTCCGAGAGCGCCGTGCAACTTTGCTTGTGACGTTATATACTTTGGCTACCTGGGTTGCGTATGTTAGCATGTGGTACATTGGCGTCCTACCGCGTCTCAGTGGACGTCATGGGAGTGGCATCGAGAAAGCTGCGAAGGGGGCCCCGGTGGTAATAGGGCCTATCTTGTGAGTATTTGTGCGATTGTGATAAAAGTACTTGCAGTGATTGCGGACAGCATTCTTTTTGTTCGGAGGATCGTGCAGGTCTGGTACAAGCGGAAAGGAGATGCAGAAGGTGAGCATTGAATGGCTTGCTCTTTGAATCTGGCTCATTCTCTTACAGAGAAGACCCTGCAACAACTTTTAAAGCAGCAACGAACAAAGGTCGAAGAAATCAAGAAGAAGACGAATTATTACTCGACTCGTGATTTGCTTCAGCGATACGACGAAAGTCCAAGCCTACGTCAAAGGATTGTTCCACCGTTCACGCAGACAAGCACGCCACAACGGTTGTCGGAAGCCCGGAATGGTAATTTGGTGACTCCAACGCCCAATTCATTCAAACCACAGCCTCCGCAGCCTACGAGTACGTCTCCCTCGGCCTCGTGTTGTGTTTCAAGTATAACCCGGCCATATCACAGCACCGTTACTACCTACAAACCCTCCCCGCAAGCAGTGGTATGACAAGCTAGCCGATGCCTTACTCGGAGATGACGATCACACACCAACCTCGTCTCAATATGCCTTGATCTGCGAGAAATGTTTCGCTCATAACGGACTAGCGAAAGAGAGCATGTGGGCCGACGTCCGTACGTTTCATCTTTCATCCTCGTTTTCTGATCCATCTCACATGGCACCTGACCAGAATATGTTTGCCCAAAATGTAACCATTTCAATCGATCGCAGAGCTCGAAAAAGCAAGGACCTCCTTCCTCGACTGCTCGGGCATCCACGCCCCCATCGCCATCTATTCAAAATGGTGGAAATGCGGAGAAGGCATCTCTAGCCCGGGATCGGACACCGCCTTCTGTCGATATGGGAGACGCCAGCATGGAAGTTGATGTCTCATAGGAGCTAGTTTTCGTGCATCTTTCTATGGTCATTTCTATCTTTCCAATCTCCCTGCAGTTTGAACTCCTGGAATCGGTGGGCGGGTGACTCGATCCCGAAAGTTGTATTGATGCAATTGACTATTAGAATTGAAGGATTTCCAGTGGCATTCGGGAACCTCTCGGAGACGAGACACTCTCCATTTTAGTAACTACTACACGACGAACGCCCGCTACTGCGATTTTGACCGAATCCTCAATTGTTCACGCCAACAAAACCTGCATGAGATAGATGAAAGAAGATCCACTGTGCTGTACATAGAGATGAAAACATAACATTTGACAAGTGAAGTAGTTGTTCGGTTGCGCCCGATGTCGTGTGGATTTGGTCCATTTCTGGTCAATAAGAAACGTGAACAATTGACGATCGACCTCTGATATCCGACTCCACTAACGTCACTTGTCAATGGTTCGGTGGTGGATCTAGGTCTTCCTGACGTTTTCTGTTATTCGGTGTTCGAGTGGGTCGCCGCACTTAACTTGCCAAAGGGTGGCAGATCGCAACAGACGCAGTGGGCGCTTTCCGCGACCGAGCGTGAGCATCGAGGATCATGACATACTTCTTTCCTTTGATCTCGCTTTAATGAGAAGAGCCAACATAAACTCCATCCGTCATGATGCGCGCTGACCCCTTCAATAGCTTTGATACAGGCACAGAGATAGAAACATATAATAGAACACATCAATTACTTACACGAGCATGAGAACATCAGCTTTCCCCGCTCCTTGAAATTCCGTCATTCGGGTGCTGCGCAAAGTAACTTTTACATGAGCACCTTGCTGATTAACGCATGGACACGCGTGGTCGAGAAGTAGTATTCGATGGAACAGATGTGCAATACACTTTTATCTGTATGTTACCCCTTGAAAGTCATCTAGCCTCTGCAGTGATGTTACGCAAAAAAAAATCCATAATTTACAAAGGCGACGAGATCAAATGTCTGAATCTCGGAAGGGCCAAGATGTACGTTGTGCTGAAACAAATACTCAAAAGTTGGTGGTATCTAATCACACTGAGAGAGATCTCGAGGCGATGGCTCGAAATCCCACTCATCATTCATAACTCCAAAGATGGAAAAGTATGCGCTCCGTGCTCATGCATGTTACCTGTCGCAATTGTGGGGTTGTGTGCCTCATGAAGCAAAATTATGGAGTTTTTGTAGTGGGTAACTGATGAAATATCAGTGGTAGAGCAATTGAAAGATTGTAGATTATTAGGCTGCCCCTGGCACCCTGTTTAGTCATAAATCAATCTCTTACTCAGAATGTTTTACAGTGCGATGAGGATCATTCGGGAACGTGTATATAGATAGGTGTACGTACAAGCACGAAACTCCAAAAATTAACAAAGGCGCCGCCTTATCAGAAAGTCTCCGAAAAGTATCTTAAAGGGACACAGAAGGTACAACGCAACATGGCCTCAAATTGTGAGATAGCATGGCCTAAATTTCAGTGGACCTCGTGGCGCAATGGATTGAACTACTAATCCGAATTGGGCAGGGCTGAGTTTCAACTGGTTTCCTGACGATCATCCATCGACTGTCAATGTCAACTCTTCGAGATTCAGTACTACCATACACAGTCCCCATGGTCACAGGAAAGACTGCGTAATATCATTGTTTCTCGCAGTATCCGGTCTCGGACTGTGCCTTCCAGTCTCCAAGCTTGTGCTATTTACGAACTTGAACGAACTTTCTTATTATTTCTCGCTCTATGCTGGAGCCCTGAATTGTCGCTGACCAATCCCGCTGGTAATAAACAAACTCGTGGAATAGATAACTCCTTGGTCTAAGCCTTCGGTGTCAAGGGCTAAGCCTCATTTTTGAACACTATGGACCTACCATTCAGTAGATGTTACACATTCTTCTCTCGGTAGCTAGAAGAATCCAACTTCTTTTCATTGGACACTATCACAGATATGCCAAAAAAGATGATATCAGACTTTTCTATACATTTACTAACCCCAACATATATTGTCAACTTCGCTGTTCAGGCCCAACGCACTCTGCATCCATGCGGCGCATTGAAGAGGAAAGATTGACTGACCGTGGAAAATCCATACAAGAAAGACGTCATTTGAGGGAACATTCGATGTTCCCAATGTCCTTCAGGTACCAATTATGATTACTATCGTTCCTTCGGACAATCGTCTTGAACACAATTGCACCACTAATTTTCTCTGACTTTTGGGGTATTGTAATACGCGTTAACCGTTTCTGCTTGCAGATTGGATTGTTCAAATTGGTCTCGCTCAACGCCACAGGAATGGCCAGAGAGGGGCACTGGGCCCTCCGTGGCTCGAATGGGGCGATTGCAATAGAAAATCGGATTACAATGATGTCGATAAAAACCAGCCTTTCCACGACGAGCATTTGATTTTTACTCTCCTTCACAACAAAAGGTCCTCGACATGTCCTGTCAGAGCTTCAGGACGTGCAAAGAAACCATCAAACCTTTCAGACAAGCGTCAGGCATCGTGCGCTCCTCGGAAAGCCAGATCTTCCTTTCTCATGACAATAACCTGTCTTACTTGTTGCTCGCGCTGGTGAAATTGGGTGAAACACCGAGAACATGTGGTACCGGGTTTCTGGCCTACATTGGCAACACGTATCGGTAAACAAACGGAAAGACGACCCCTTGATCCGCCACTTGAGTTCTCTCCACTTTTGACAGGGTCTACAGAGTAGATCGAGCCAGTTCAATTGTTAATGCCCATCATTTGTGCCTGAAGGTCGTCACACGTGTTCAGTGGTCAACCCAGTCTGTTAACCGGGAATGGGCCAAGCTTGTTTGTTAAGTAGAGTAACGTCCGTCGTGATACCCGCCAAGGCAGAGACAACTCAAGCTTCAAGCCTTGACTATGCGACAGACAATTGTCTTTATTGTCAAACTTTTTTATTAATCCTGTTGCAAAGGAGTGAGGTTAAAGGACTGCTCTTAGATGATGTTTTAGCAATGATTTTCACATATATAGGTCGACTAATTCACCAAGTAGCAGCGAAGGTCGGAGAAGGGAAAGCCCGCTCTGGTCTAGTAATCTTTGCATTCTAGAAAAGCCTTTGCAATCAATAAGAAATCTTACGATAAGATGGAGGTCTATGGTCAGTCTATGCTTCAAACTCCGGCCGATCTTCCATTCTCCAACCATAAAGTCAACCACGGTTCGTATTATTGAGGAGGATCATCTCTATCGCGTTGACAAGGAATGCGCAGTCAGAACATGATTTCACGTCAAGAGATGAGATTAAAGAACTGCATAGCAAGGACATATTCCCCATAGAATGCCGCATGATTATTGGACTGAAAATCTCTTTCCGTAGGTCTGAGGCAGGTAATCCAAGTTCTTCGATATTGGCTTCCCTCAGGACTACAAGAAGACACTCAGAAAGGCAGATCCATCGTAAGCATCGGTAATGTTGAGTTGAAATCTTCCAGGGAGGTCGCTGAGCTGAGAGACGAGCCGACTTGACATATAATGAAGTTGAAGGGGACACCTTTGGCTGGGAGTTGTTTTCAATCGTCATCAGAATTGGCCCCGTAAGCTGGTCCGAGACTCGGAGAAAAGAATTGATCCACTCTGGGATTCCGTAGGTTTCGAAATGGAAAAACTGCGATGGCAAACCCTAGAGCAAACGTGGAGTTTTGCTAGTGGCGGGACTTGGGTAACAGTAAAATTGATGACAGCGCTTGGAGACCAGCCACGGCAAAGTCCGACTCGAGTAGCCAAACCACAAACACTGGAACGGTGCATCTATCGAAGTCGTGGGTTAAGTCAAGTTTAAATATGTGGAACCAATTTCGATTTTGTAATTTGTCCTGCAGCAGTAGTCCGTAGACCCTCCGTTGCATTATCATTTCGAAGCCTTTTTTTAGAGCCTCCACGAAAAAACCGTATGCACGAACTTGAAATAAATTAATCTAGCACCGACAAGCTGAAAGTTAGAGGGACAGGTCATTATCCACCATGTTAAACTTCACTATAGGTTTTCGAGCATGAATTTTTGCAGAACTGTGAGACAGGAAAGGTCGCTTTGAAATCATACAGCTTGACCTGAAGTCCGTCGCTCTCGGAGCCGGGGCTCGGAATGAATATGGGAATCAGATCCTTCACAGCTCTCCCAGATGAGATTGAGAGGAAACCACGTTCATTCCCCTCACTTCGACATTACCTGACTGCTGATGGGCCTCGTCCTCGATATCGTTGATGAGACAGATAGTAAGCAAAAGATAGAACGATGACACGCACACCTCGGCCGGTGTACCATTAGAAAGGTTTAGAAAGAGTGGATCTTTTATTCAACCTCCGCGTATGTCCACTTGCTTCCAGCTGTCGCCTTGATCACATATACATACCATTGTTGCACTCATGATGGAATATGTCCAGCGAAAGGCCGACCGCTTTGAAAATCAAGTCTTGTTATTATTTGTACCTCCGTGCAGGATCCGGATGGTACTATGTATTCGCCATGTTAGAGGACCGGAGGGTCGGGTAGAGCCAAGGTTTCTGGAGAAGCTCGATGCAGAATTCACCGGAGATAGATATTTTCACTTGAACAGCTGGCCGTTCATTGATGGTCTTCAACAAAACGCTTTACTAGGAGTTGGTGAAATCTAAAAGAATACTCGATGCGTACGCACGGTAAACCTGAGAAATTGGTCAAGCAAAGTGTAATGCAACCGCCTTAGGGACAGGTCTCGTCTCATATAGCAAAATAATTCCAATTAGTTCATGAATGGCGGTCGAATAAGCTAGCCCACCAACGAGACTGGATGGCGGTGTCAACTTTTTGATGGAAATACGAGGTTCAGTTGAATGAAACGTCAAGAGGAAAAGTTCGGCTCCCTGGGACCTGCAGGTAAATAAATCACAGCATAAATGACCAGATGCACAAACCGGCCACATCGAACTGGTCGACGTGTAGATTTCCGTAAGCGCTGAAGATATCAGAGCTTTACTTTTGTTCCAAACGGTCGGTATGTCATGCAATTTGACCAACTCTTCAATGTTCAACTAGCGGTTGAAAAAACATTTGTTTCCATTCGGCATGCAGCTCGCCGGTGACTTTTGATGCGTTCCAGGGTCATAGATAAAACAACGTTTTCAAGGGTTACTGCAATTGAACGTTTTGAGTTGATCTCCTACATACCCTTTCGACAGGCCAAGAGCCATAAGTCATGGGCACAGTCGGCACTTTCTTTGCCCTTTTCGTGGTGTTCAACAATTTTGTAGGTTGTTGGGCTGGACCGGGTTTCACCCATGGGGAATGTATGCTTTTGACTCGCCTCAGACAAGAAGATAGCTAAGTGAGATAGGGACTGGAAGCCAACAAAATGTACCCTACCCACAGACAAGATGGCAAAAACCTCCGAGATCGTCAAATTATCTGATCACGATTACGGTTTGACTTACAACGGCTATGTGAACCAAAGCGTTCAGATGCATGAACAGCTCATGGCTCGACCGCTTTGTTTTCTATTATTCAAGCTGCTGGGGGTCTGGTATTTGCTCATACTAGCCGCGAACGGATCAGGTTTTAAATTATCATAAGTTTTGCCTAGTATTGGCCTTGTAAGATAAAAAAATAATTCCACGTACAGCTTTTCAGGCCATTGAGAGAACACTTTCCACTGGTCCTTAGATCTTGCGACTCCAACACCCCTTACAAGCCACTTGGATCGTGCTCAAGGCTGCACAGTAACACGTTAAACTCTGGAGAGGGTGTGTGCTTTGGCATTAGATGCATCTGGCTGGGCGACAATTCAAACTGCAAGTGCGGTGATTGCATGTTGGCTTGATGTCAGTGAAATAATCCCAAAAAATACCGGAGATTGAAGGTACGTACTGGTTGCATCATGCAGCAGATTGTGACGACGAGTCTCAACTGTGATTTAGACGGAGGTGAATCTTGAACAAATCGTGCTAATGTCTGAACGATCAGGCAGTGCTGGATTTGTGGCGACATATAATCATGGAATTATCTTTCAATACTTGTTTGTAAAGGCTGCGGAGACGTAGTTGAATCGGTCGGTCTCTTCTCTATCCCCCATGTCAGTGTTAAGTCGATAAATTTTGAGTGATTAATGAGGGCCGAATCTAGATGAGGATATTCCTTCAACTCAATCCCGTCGACTTGTCTGGCTCTTTTCCTGTTCCTACTGAATAGGAATGAGAAAATGAACCTATCAGGAAATCTATGTACGATAACGACAGATAACTACATACTACGTGGACGAAGTAGCTTTATAAATGAGAGTTCGGAAGAAATCGAGTGTGTCATTTTTGACAGAGAAGTCAAAAGACTTCCTAATCGAGCTGGAAGAGGTGTGGTGGCTCGGTTCGTTCGGAGTTGTAAACCTTCCACTAAACCTCTTATATCCAGTTGTCTTGTGGGTGAACTAAAGCATCTACTTTCCGTGCGAAGCGCGACTCATGATAATCGAGGGCGGTGCCAGCTATGTGCTCGTTGAGCTGACAACGTTCAGGGATTCACTCGTCTCCGTCGCATCTTTGAAGTTTGCACCACATAGTTAGTTCGGCATCGGTTTCCGTCGAGCCTGAACCCCAGCTTAGATCCCATTCTTTCTTCGAGCCTGTGTACAGCCTGGATCGGACCCGACGATGGATTTTCGGCTCCCTCAGTGAGTGTGGATGGAAGCAAATGGATTGATTTCCTTGTCGACGAACGAACACAGAATGATTGAAACTCGAAACTAGCAAAAAAAGGACGAAACGTGTTCAGGCATGTGCGTTCAAACCGTGCACGAGAATAAATCTCTGGGCTACTGTGATATTCGGTAGCATCGCCGCAAATAATCAGTGAAGATTCGCTTCCGACCACGGCGCAAATTAGCTCTGAGTCTCGAGGCCGCACAGGATGGCGCTCATGTCGTGCTCGAGGTTCTTCAGAAATCAGGTCCGAACGCAAAGGCGGTATGGGCTCCTCAAGCTTGACTTGGGCTGATGAGACACCTGAATGGGAGAAATGAAGCGTGAAAACATACTGATTTACACCACGTAGTGCGCCAGGTGTTTGGGCTGCATCTGGACGGGGATGGGTTAGAAGAACCGACAGAACAAACTTGAGTGCTACAACGTCGCATCTTACTGGATGAACAGGCGTCGAACGTGATTGAGCAGCAGCAGGGACGTCCGCTGCATAATCTGGGGATGGAGCTTGCTGTTCGTCGGTAGTGTCACTACCCTATAAAAGCCACATCAGAATGAAGCACGAATGATCTGAGAGCCTGAATACACACAGAGGCAGAGCTTGAAGTACAAGCGCTCGTCCGTAGAGTCGGTGAAGGCTTGCCAAGAGATTTGGGGGAAGGGACGATGATACATCCAGCAGGTACAGATGGCCACGAAAGCGTTGCTACGTTGGAAGGTCGAGGTGGAGGAGGGGAGTGAGGCATATATACGGGTAGGGCATGGGCATGGGCGCCGGTGCCGTAAATGGAAGAAGGCGAGGAGGTGCAGGCGGGACTAGACCCGACGCTATTGGGACGGGAACGGGAGGCACTTAGGCTGATGTACCGAGCAGTCGTTCCTACGTTCAAACTAAACCTCACAGGAAAAGACGCGCACCAATCTGTTGGGAAGAACTCAAGAAGTCGTCCCAGCCACTCCCTAATCACCCCTGCCCGTAACGCCATTCAGGATGTCCTTAGCTTGGGGGTCGCCTCGAACGTCTCCGCGCGGTATGGCAGCCAATCGAGCAGCCAATCCAACTTTTATCCTGAGCAGGCTTTGAAGACCTTCGATGGCGACGATTGACTGCGTTATTCGTGCCATACGAAAAGGGTGATCCAGAGGCACATTTTGCGCCCAATGCTTCCCGTGTTCACTCAAAGCTGCCATGACCTCAAGATGGTGCTTTCTATCACCACCGAAATCAGCATTGAAGTGAACACCAACAAGGCTTGCTTCGTATTCAGCCCACATCTGCAGTATTAGATCCAGACATAGTCCTGGAGGATTCAAACTTGTCGGCATGTTGTGGTGGTTGAGGAGGCAAACAACTGATCAACTGACGCGTCTAGTGTCAACTTCGCCTCCCCACACTGGCACGTCCAAATAAAACCAATGTGTGATCAGGTTGTTGTCAACGTGATTAAATAGATACAAATTCGATAAGACAATTAAATTTCCCTTTACTATGACTGATCCTGATGTGCAACTCAACTACTTTTTGCTTACTAGAATATTTTCCTCTGATATCTGTGCTCTCG